>JADRCC010170044.1:0-20329 GCA_019843855.1 Hylomyscus alleni | reverse complement strand
TTTTTTTTTTTTTTTTTTTTTTTTTTTTTTTTTTGCTGACTAGCCAGCATTGTATGAATCACCGTTATTTCTTATATCCTGTTTTAATGTTAAGAATGCCACTGTAGTGTACAGCATCAGTGAAGGGCTTATTCCTACTCTCAGCTCTCTACCTTCCAACACTCCTTGTTACTCTCTAGCCACTTACTCATCCCCCAACATCCGCACTTATTCTCATCATCAGTTTCATGTGTAAGTCCCTCTGCATTTTAATTTGTATCCTGATAAGTACCATATGTCAGGTGCATAAAAAGTATGTATTTAGACATCTTTACTCACCTCTGCATGTCTACATTTATCTATAGCTTTAATGATTAATAAAGCTACCATTATCAGAGATTGAAAGTGACTAATGAGAAAATAAAACTGATTAAATATTATTACTTTTATTATACCAATTTCAGGTAATATCAGAAAAGATTATTCTGATGCAAACCTTGATCAACTCACTGTTGATTTAGTTCTTCGACTCTGATGCCTTGTACATGCTAGAAATTTAGTTAGGTTTTTGAATGAATGGAGCAAGAAAGAAAATATCATAATGAGGCTGCTTTGAGTTTAAGAATCTGTCAGCACAGAATGAGAATATGCTAGTTGGCATTCGTCTCTCAAATCACTCCATCCTAGGTGAGCAAGAGCAAGACAACGACTTAACTGTTGACTTTACATAAAACATCCTGGCAAAAAAAAAAAAAACGTATTCCTTGGGGTGTCTTTTCCTTTGAAACATCTGTCTTCTCTTTTAAAGCTGCATAATTCTTTCTCAATGAAGCATCATCTCCAACTTGCATTACCTAAACATCTGGCAAAGTAAAGTCAATTACACTATTGAAAATAAGCCAAGTTATCCAATGATATAATCCACGAGTTTAGTCTTTCTTAAAGTCGGGCATTTATTTGTATCCCAAAGACAATGATGAGTATTTTCTTGTTGTATCTTCCATGTAGAATATGTCTTTTATTTCTTGGTAATATTTCTCTAATCTTCACTCACAAAGTCTAGTAGAATGATGTACTATGAAGAGGGGTGGAAATTGGAGCTGTAGACAGCAATATTCTTAGCTTTCTAGCTGGTACTTTCTCAGCTCTATCTCCCAGGTTAATTTATGAGTGATGTTATTGGCTTCTTTTAATTTATCTGACTAAATTAAAAGCATAATAGTTTCCTTATTCTTACTACATAGACTTATTATGCACACGACCATGATGGCTCTATAGATCAAGTTTTCCCAGGAAAACAACAACTACATTTTGTTAAATCAAATTAAAACACAGTGGGCTGCTTAAACAATGTACCAAATGTGAAGAAATACTCTCCTACAACAATGTGAAAGCAGAAAATGTGGGTGATCACGTTGGAATGTTAGATTGTAGATTTCAATATAATGGATTTCAAAGGCCATTATACTATATTTTCACTATTTACAAAAGAACTCCAGTGGTTTATGGTCTCCACACCATGTCATATGCATATGTATGTGGTTGATTACTTATACGGATGCATGTGCATAGTTCTAGCAACTACCTGTCCTAGTGAATGAGCCCTAATATCATGATTAGTTACAGTTTAACAGTTTGGGAATGTATGAAGATGATTTCCATTAATGGTCTTTTGAAATGAGAATGAAGGATGGCTAAGCTATTAATTGCAAGCACAGTTATAGCACACACACACACGCACACACATACATAGACACAACATAGACACACACATACACCAGCTTTTCCTTTTTAAAGTGCAGCTATCCTTGCAACTTATAAAATGTTTACATGAAATGTTTCTAAGTTGCAATTAGACGTGGTTCATTAGGTATATTTTTAGAATCCCAATGAATATTACCAAGGAATCAAATAAAGTATTAGATCTTGATATCGTGGAGTTTCTCCTCAATTATACTTCTTTAAAATCATTCCTTTAAAACTTTAGAAAGAAGCAGACGTGGAGGGTTATTATTTCCCACAGCGCTTAAATTTACATAAGTACAAAATAACTACAAGTCAGTCATGTCTTAATGCTTTCAGGTTTTCCATTTCTTCTTCCCTGTGTTTTAAGCTGAACATTAGCATTCAGATAGCGCATGCAACTGTAAAATACACATTGGAAACTAGCAAATGAGTATATGTTCTTAAAGTTTGACTAAAGTGCTCAAACTTTCTTCTGGAAGTAGAAAAACAAGTTAATTCCCATGTGAACCTTCAAGATCTCCAAGGAAGGAAAGGAAGTCACTTCTCAAAACAGTTAGTTGCTCTGTTATCTTTTTAAGATTTTTTTTTTTAATTTACAATCCAGCTGTTGCCCTCTTCTCGGCACCCCCTCCCACAGTTCCTCATCCCATACTCTGTTACTTTTAATTCTCCATTTGAAGTTAGTTGAAAACTACTCTTCCCCATGCAACTAACATGAGATTCTTCTACTACTCTGGAGTACCTAAAACCACCTATAATGGCACAATGAAATTAAAGGGCATTGAAAAGTACAATTTCACTAGGCGCTAACTCATTTTAAGTCTCTTTAGTATTCAGGCATGAGAACCTAAGATCAATTTCCAGAAGCATGCAAACAAGTAACCACAATGCTACACTTACAATCTCAGTTCTGGGGAAGCAGAGACAGGCACATAACTAGGGGTTCGAGGCTAGTCAGCCAACCTACTAGACAAGCCAGTGAGAGGCCTTACCCCTCAAAAATAAAGGTAAATGGCACCTGAAGAAGGAACATTGAACGTTGACCTCAGGCCTCATATTGATATCCACACACATACATGCATGCACACCTGCACATTCATACACACACACACACACACACACACACACACACAAATAAAAGAAGAGATGGAGAAAGGGAGGATGGACTAGTTAAGTTTAGTCTTCTGAAAGCAACAAATTTGAGAGTTTGGTAAATGTAAGAAATATACAATATGAATATTTTTGCCACCGAAATAAGAAACATTTTTCTACCAGATCCAAATTTAATACACAGTCTAGCAAGATATCAGACACTGAGCAAAACTCCAATTTTCTTTCACCCACTTTGATGAATTATGGTTGAGAAGTTATTCTGAGATTAAATCCAGAAAAGAAAAGTTAAGTTGCTGTGACAAATCCTACCTCCACTTTTCTGTCTATCATTCTTGTCTTTAAATAACTTAAATTTGGGTATTAAGAACATTTATGCATCATTTTAACACTTAAATTTCTAGATTTTCATCTTGGAGCTAACAATAGTTATTTAAAAGAAAGTTCAAGAACAAATTCTTTAAGTTAGAAAAAAAGTAGAACAAATTTCAATTGACCCTGGAGGATCTGAGTGTTTACGCTCCTCTGTGTTTCTTGTTCTTTTGCTAAGAAAGGTTTCTAAACCATTGAATTTGGTTCCGAATGCAATCATACTGACATTGTTGACAATTGCATACAATGCCATTAAACATTTTCAGTTTTCAGAGCTGATGGACTCCCTCTTAATGAATTCTGAAATGAGTTGATCTGGGTTACATACTAACCAAGGTGGTTTGAACTCAATCACTGTCAAGTGTCTTTAACGATGCAGTGAACAGGAATTCTTGTCAGCAGCGCTGCTTCACGTATCATACTTGAAAGACAATTTGAAATAGCACTGACAGTCCTTCAAAAGAGAAATGAGAAGCAAAGTTGACAGTTGGTGCCGTTGTGGATGCCAATACCGCCATAGATGCCAATGCCTCCGCCATGGACGCCTCTGTGGACGAGATCCGATGAGGCCGTTTGTGAGTCTGGAGGGAACCTTAGCATGTATTAAGATGTATTAAGAGGCCACTGCAGCAAAGAATGAAGTGTCAAACAATGAATCTATTAATCAATGTTTCCAGAAGGGTGGTTTTTAAACTTAGCAGACTTGGCTGTGCTTTTAAATCGCTTGAAAGCCGCCTTTAAAAAATGCCTGAATCATCCTCCCCTAGATTCCCTAGAGGCTTTTATTCATTTCGGTCTTAGCATGGAAACTTGGCTCCTCCATAGGTTAGAGTGCATATCGAAAACTCTCTTTTCTAGAATCCTCACCCTTGTCCCTTGATTAAAAACAACCTTTAAGAAAAGAAATAACTCTGTTTTGACCCATGGGAGTCAATGTAAAAGATCTAAAAACAAACAAACAAATAAACACCCTGTTTTATTTGGATTCTCTAAAATACACTTAATTACTCATAACTCTGATGCTACGAGACCAATTCTTTGTTCTTATAAAATGGATATAGTAGACAAGTATATGCTTATAGAATTTCCTTCCAAAAATAATTCTGACTACACAAAATTCTATATACTTACTTTCATACTGCTCAGAAATAACTTGTTTAAATAGCTGGTTTATGTCTTCAGAGAGAATGTACTAATTTAACTTAAATCTCTAGCTGTGCCTGGCCAAATCAGAAGTTAGCTGCTGAGCCTGGTATTACTATACAGACAAGACTATTCCAAACCCACATGACCCTAAGGGTTTGGGGGAGTCTCTACATTCTTTCACCTCCTTATTCTCATAGCCAAAACTGCTATGTTTGAGAAAGCCGTGCCTAAAGTTCCAAAACTTCTCAGATTGCACATATTATTCTATTCACATGTTAGACATTATCTTTATGTTGATATATGCATGTGTAGATTTCATTGTTCTGACACAAAACAAAGACCATGTTGCATATTCTTGTAAATTGCTTCCCTTGCAGCCCATTTTGAAAGTGTTAGGCACCCCATAAAAAAATAGAACAATTGATTAAGCCTGTAATCATGCCATCATAACACCATCCTTTGGTCAAACTCTTCTGGTAAGTTTTTTTTTTTTTTTTTTTTTTTTTTTTTTTTGCAACTAGCTAGAGTTTATACACAGCCATAGACACAGAAGTATATGTTAAAATAGTTTTTTTGTTGTAACAAAATTTGATACAAAAAAGTAAAAAATAAAATAGAATAAAAAGGCCGTCTTCTGCTACATATGCAGCTGGAGCCATGGGTCTTCTTTGGTTGGTAGTTTAGTCCCTGGAGTTCTGTGGAGGGGTGTGGTTGGTTGATATTGTTGTTCTTCCAGAGGACAGCCTTTTCTGGCTTCAATAGGAGGGGAGGCCCTTAGTCCTGTGAAGGCTCAATTCTCCAGTTTAGGGGAATGACAGGTGGTGAGGTGGGAGTGGGTGGGTGGGGGAGCACCCTCATAGAAGCAGGGGGAGAGGGTGGATAGGGAGTTTCCAGAGGGGAAACTGGGAAAGGGGTAAAAAACAAATATACAATCAAAATGTAGATCAGGATAAAAAGAAGGATTGAATCACCAAGTCTCATGAGTCTATCACTGGAATTAAATATTTCCAAAATAATTAGAGGAGATTTCTCCCAATTTAATTGAATTTTGATGGTTTTAAAATAAAAATATCATACATTACAGGTTTATTAAACTGTATTCCTGTAGTTAAATATTTAGTATCCTTCTGTTATTTTTTATTTCACAAATGATATAAGCAGTGTATGGGCACCTTTGATCATCTCTAAATATTTCTCAGATTCAATAGAATTGGAAGTTTGAAGACTATCAACTTTATTTGTATTTCTCCACTAATTTTCAATACATGAGGCAATATACAGAGTATCACCAAAATTGAGTATTTTTTTAATTGCGTACGTGGTTAAAGGATTTTATTCTGAACCTGTTCACTTTTGTTCATTCTCCCAAGAATCTTCACTGTTCTTTCCCATCTAAACAGTAGATGGGGAAAGAACTCATAGGCAATAGCCTAGGAAAGGCAGATTTGGTTATTATACATGTTCCACTAATATTTTTTAAAAAATATGAATCCTTCTGGGGATATATAAAAATTAATAATATTTTTAAAAGAACAATGGCATGTTTTAAATCACCAATTCTAAGTTGTTGTTTTTTTTTTAAGTATGTGATGGATCAGAGAAAATAAAAAAGAATAATGGTACAGCCAGAAGGTCATTTTTATTTTTATTTTTGGGTTTCTGCAATTTTTATTCGTAAGTTATTATGACTAGGCCAGTGGTGAGCTATGTCTTTCCTGGAACATTCATCATTTCACACTTCTCTTCTGTGACTTTCTGGTGCCTACAAGGATAACAGGGAAGATTTGCCCAGCATTTGCTCTGTATTAAGAGAAACTGGGCTAACTATTCCTTCCTGAATAAAGGGTGACAAAAAGACACACTTTTTAGAAAAAAAAAATGTGTCTTTGTTAATGAACAGTGCAACTTAAAATTCAACTGCTGTTATCTAGCCATGTAAGATAGCTGCATGTCACCTGTCATCTGGTGACTGGGGTTCCCTCATGAGCCTATTTCTAACTAATTACTTTTCATTAGTGATATTAATATAAATGGCACCATCTTCTCCTGTGCTAAATAAGGTACAATAACACTGAGGATGTTAGGGCGCATTGATAGACTCTCAGGAGGACCTACACGCGGGACAGGCTGTTCTATTAGCCAATGGCTTTGTGCTATAAAGATGAGGATGCTGGTTAAATTTCTGACATCCATGAGCTTCAGATGCCCCAGAGAAATATTGGTTATACCTGTGAATGACATCTAGAGAAGATGTGACAATGGATCTTTAATCAATTAAAAATCACTTTGGGATTACTTTCCAAGAGAATATCACACATGTCAAGCCGATCTTAATGGGAGTTTAAAGGGGCGTGGGGAGCAGTGGAGCACTGGGTGTTGGAGGAAATAGGTGCCCAGTCTCCTCTGTTCCCCTTCACTCTACTCCCCTCTCTGCTTCTTCATGCTGCTCCCTGAGCAATCTAAAATCCTGCCCTAAGAAGCACTCTTTGAATTCCTGATTCAGAATGTGGGTATTCCATCAGCTGAGTGATAATTATTCTAAAGTCTCACGTTATTTGCAAACACTTGCTCTGGGCCAGACATCCAAAGTCCTCCTTTTATCCTCAAACACATTTATAATTTACCCTTTCTTCTAATGTATATTGTATTCATAAGAAGAAATATGGCTTATGTTCTATACTATGTGAAGCCATTTCAGTACTCGACACATTATTTTAATAATGCACACCCTCTGCTTGGTAATATGCAGCCAGAATCTGTAAAATCTGTTCTTTTGATTCCTGTATGTTTCTTTTTCATCACAGCCCATTGGTTAACATCAGCAAGTAGTACGCCTTTACCCCTAAAATCACTAGAAGACATGCTTAAGTGTTTTTATGTGAAGATGGATAGGTATAGATCCCAAATTCAGTAAAGAGAAGTAAATAACTTGGGTGTTATAGTTCAGTGACTTCCTATGAGAAATGCGTTGTACAACCTTGGGCAGAAAGTCCATCTGCACTCCTACTCTTTCACGTGCTGTGCCTCTCAGCAAGGAGTGAAAGATAATGCTCACTGGAGTCCTAATTAGAATCTTAAAAAGTCGATGCATAGCATTAATGAGCAAAAATAATCATTCAGCCCATTGTTTGAAGAGAGACAGCCCGCCACCTACATTTTCTCTTACAAAGAAAAAAAAAATGTGTCTTCTGTTTTTCTTATTCTGTTTAAATGAAAATCGAGGCAGATGAGCAAGCAGTAACCTATTTGCCTGGAATCCAAAATCGGCATAGTTAATATTATCTATCAGAGTGTAAAAGGAAAACGGGGCAATGCCTGGTCTTGATATGTAAGAATATTTTTCACCAGTCCTCATCTTAAAGAACAGTGTAAATACAACCAACATTTCTCGTTACATTTATCAGAGCCTTCTTCCATTGACTTCCTGAACCCTCCCCTCCCTTTTACAGGGATGCTAAAATCACTCAAGTCTCAAGGTCTTTCTTGTCTCCAAACATCCCTCCATCATACAGGTTTAAATAAGACAGCCCTTCCTTCTCTAGCTAGTTTCTCTTCCACTTTGTTCTTTTCGAGGAAACACAAAACCCAGATTTCGTCCCAGATTCAGGAGTATGTGGAGTCTATTGCTCCCGGCATATAAACAGTCCTTATCGGTACTCTGCAACCAAGCTTCTGTCCTGATCTTGAGTTGATGCTTTTTGAAGGCCACAAACAGAAATCAGCAAGACAAGAGTCTTTGTGTTTTTCTTCTTCGTGGCCCTGCTCTCCTTAGTCTGGTTCGATGCTGCTGTGATAAACTGATAAACACCATGAAAAAAGAAGCACAGAGAGAGAAGGTTGATTTGACTTACACTTCCGGGTCACTAGCGAGAGCAAAGGCAGGATCCTAAGAGGAACTCTGCTTACTGACTTGATTCCAGCGGCTTGCTCAGCTACTTTTCATATACAGCCCAGGCACCCCAGCCCTGGGATGACACTGTCCACATTGAGCTCCTATACCAATCAGCAATTAAGAAAATGTCTCAACAGTATGTCCACAGGCAATTTAATAAAGTCATTTTTTTGTTTTGTTTGTTTTTCAGTTGAGGTCCCCTCTTCCAAGATACCTCTGGCTTGTGCCTAGTAAACAAAAACTGCCACACTGCTACTTTTTCTGGGATAAGCATTCCCTCTTCTCCCACCCTTCTGACGCTGTGTAACAGCTGGGTCTCTGTAAACACCCTAACACCTCACCTCCTTTTCTGCCTCCCTCATGATGCCTTCTCCATTTTCCTATTCCATAAAAGAGGCCTTTTCTCTCTAGATGTTGAAGCAAGAACATACCAGCTTAAAAAAAAAAATACAATGTGAAAAAATAATTACCAACATATAATTAATATCCAATTTCTCCTGAAACCACCATTTGTCTTTTGGTTAGCTTTTATCTTATTCTTGACCTTGTCTTAGCACCCAGTGTGTCTCATCTTTGAGTCCTCACTTCTCTTTCTATCCTTACTATCAGCTAACCTATAACCTGTGTAATTCTTTACTGGGTTTCCATAATTTTCTTAGCTCATAATGCAATCTTCTATCCTATTTACTTTTCTTTGCTCCATGTGTGTGCATGTGAACATTCACACTTTCCCTGATTTCAAGGGTAGTTTCTGGAGGGAATAAGATGGGACCCATAGTGTATGTGTATTTACAACATAACTTGAGTTCCTAGCAGAATGTCTTACACAGGTTTGATATGACATAGATCCCAATAACCATGATGAAAATTGAGAAGCGTTCAGTCGATATTAGGGGTATGGAGAAGGAGCACAGAGTACTTTTCTCTGCACTACGTGGGATCCCCACCCTGAACATCATGCCCAACACAGATGGGCTTTCTTTTCATCAACATTTTCTTGAATTCTTGAAAACTATTTCAATTAAAGTTTCTCAAATGTGAATTTCTTGTATGAATGCCTTCTTAATAAGTCTCATATTGTTGATATTTAACTATTAGGATTTTTTTCTTTTTAATTGAAAATAGACTTACTTTTTACAATGTATTCTGATTGTGGCTATCCCTGCCTGGCTTCTCTCTGTTCCTTCCTTCTTTCCTACCCATCCCAAAATCACATCCCTACTTTTGTTCATTAGACTTTGAAACGTGCATCAGAAAAACAGAGTAAAAGAAAACCAAAATAAAGACAAATCAACCAAAATAAGACATCCTCCCCCCCCAAAAAAAAAAAACAGAAGAAGAAAAAGAGCCAAAGAAAAAGTAGAAACACATAGCTGCAGCAACACACAAGTTCACAGGCAGGAATCCCATAAAATCACAGAACCATTATATGCAAGGAACCTGTAATGAAAACAAACAAACAAACAAACAGACAGATGTCCTGGCAAAGCCTTAGAAGACAAAGAATCTGCAAAACGCAACTGAGTTCTTTTTGTGTTGGCCATCTACTGCTGAACATGGGGCCCGCCTTTAGCAGGAGTTTGTATACCCAGTGAGACTGATTTGGAGGGAATTAATTTATCATTTGTGAGTGGTTATCAATAGGAGATAGCTTCTGGGTTAGGTTTGGGGCTTGTGTCTGCTCTGCTTCCCTTCTTAGTGCTGGAAGTCCATCAGACCTCTGCAGGCTCAGTGAATGTTGCAACAGTCTCTCTGAGTTCCTGCTGTATTTGGAAGGCCTTATTCCCTTGGTGTCCTCCATTCTTTCTGGCTCTTAAACTCCTTCTGCCTCCTGTTCTGTAGGAACAGAAAGGTTTGATGGACACATCCCACTTAGGACTCAACATTGCAAGGTCTCTCACTCTCTGCACAATATCCAGCTGTGGCTCTCTGTGAGACATATTCTTTATTTGAAGAGAGGGGGTGGGGAGGATGGGAAGGAAACTTTGTATCTCTCTGTGTGTGTAAATGTAAATGATATTGCTTTATTAGGGCTACCATCACAAAGTACTACTATGTGGGTGGTTCAAGAGAGCGAGTTGTGAATGGTGATGGGTTATGTCAGAGAGGAACTGGGGAAGAGGAGAAAAATAATCCAAATATATATATAAAAACATTTAAATTAAAATAAACCAGAAATCCATTTTGAGTCCATTTTCTTACATGTCTGATGTAAATCTAGAGTCTCAGATGGCATTTCCATCAGATTTATTTCTGAAATTCCCTCACTGGCTTATAGATGTCTCCAGTTCTACAAATGTGTTTGCATGGACCTTCGTTTGCACTTCAGGAATCGATAGTGCCATCTGATGCAGACAACAGTAATAATGTGTTTAGCAATGCTAATGCTCTCATTTCCCTTCGTTACCTTGCGGAGGATTCTCCTATAGTTTTGAATAGTTACATTCACATTTTTGGACTTTTGGGTTTTCTAACAAATAAATTGTGGGGACGAAGAATTCTGCCATATGTACTGTATGTGCAAGAGAGTCAAACAGAAAATTGAGTGCAACCAAAAATCTCTAGAATGAATAGACAATTTAACTTTATGGAAGGACAAAGCAAACAACCCAAATGAAAGAGCAAACAAAACCACACAGACACCCATAAAATTCAATCAATCAGCCACTCCAGTGTGTGTGCCGAGTTTAGCCGGGAAGGGGCCAATTCAAGCATATCAGGGAGGCCATAGGTCCAGCAGCAGCATCTCAATATGGAAAAGAACGTTGATGGCACATAAGAGAATATTTAAATGGTGTTAATCATATCAATTCATATTCCCTTGAGAAACTCTTGCGAAGCTGAGATACATATCTGGATTGCACAATTGACAACGATGTCTGGAGTGCATGCTTCACTAATAGAAATAAGCTTGCTATCATCTTTGGGGCATAAGTTTTACTGACTGTCGGCCTTATCTCATATATGTTGCCCCATTGCATCAGGAATTTACCAACCCACGCACATCTGTTTTCCAAGCCTTTCCCTACCCCAGGGTCATTCATTGATTGCTCAGTCATGGCATGCACTGAGCACTTCCAGTCTCATATTCAGTTGGCTGGCTCTTTCTGCACATTGTAAAGTTTCCTTGATACTATTCTTGATGGTTTTTTGTTTGTTTGTTTGTTTGTTTTGTTATTTTGTTTTGTTTTTTAGTTCACTCCTGTTGCTATTTTCCAACACTGCTTTCTTAACAGTAAGAGGGAATGCATTCTCACAACTAAAATGGGTTTTATGTGAAATGTCACCCCGAGCCATCAGTTAAAGAGAAAAGCAGTTGCACTAACCAGAAACACTGAGAAGAATATAAAGGGTCAATTTTAATATTAAGTTACCCATAAAATAACCCGTTTCCAGAAAAATCTCCAAAACTCTTCCTGAGCCCCGTTGCTGACATTGGAGGCACACAGTCGATGTTCAGAAATTTATATCTGTGGGTTCTGGCATCTAACGTCAGATCTTCCCATCTTTGGATGTCAGTATAGGTGGCAATTGCCCACTGAGTCATCTCCCCAGGTCCTCTGCTGAATTCTACAGAAGCATAATGCACCTTAGAAATAAGGAAATAGGAAATAAAGAGACATCTGTGAAATTGATTTGCAAGGAAAAAAATAGGTTTAAAAAATAAACATGTCCAGTGGGTAAGAGACAAATTGTGGAATGAAGGTTAGGAATGTCATTTTAGCTCAGAAAAAGAGTTCAATGTGATCCAACTTGAAATTCCTTAAATATATGAAAAGTGGTATGCATGAGTTTGCACACTTGGTAGGCATGACTTGGCCTGACAAACTAGAGGAAAGTTCTGGAAAAACATACAATGCTAGAAGTTTGGTGCAAAGGTCAGGATCTGAGATTTAAGTAGAGGAAATGAATGTATTTGCAGCTCATATATTACACAGGTCAGAAATATAACTCATCCGACTCTGATGCAAGAAGGAAACACGGAGGGAGCAGGTGGTATCCGTGTCAGTAGGTTAAGAATGAATGCCAGGAAGCAAGCCAGGGAGGCAGGAATCTTGGCCAGGACAGTAAAGACTAAACATGGATAGTGACATATCTCAGTGCTCAGCTGTCTGAAACAGGCATCCGTACCAACAGTATCATTTGAAAGAGGTGACAGTTACACTGAATTCTTAAGCATTCATTTCTAATACATTAGATGATCTTCCCGAGTCTATGAGCCACCACTGGCTGATCATTTATCCCACATTAGTGAGAAATCCTCAAGTTTCACTAAGAAGAATTGCCAGCTTTTTAAGATGAATCCTTTAGCGCTCACATGGCCCAATCTAGCTTGTCATAAATTCTGAGCTCAGGCTCATAACCCTTTCTCAAGAAAAATGCCAAAGGGTACTCTCTTTGATTTCTATATATGTATTTTTTCCTAAGTGGGAATTATGTGATAGGATTCCTAAAGAGCTTAAGTTTAGCACAACAGGAAATATGCAATAGCTCCATATATGTATTCATAAATGCATATACATAGATGCATATATGAAGTACATGTAGTTACAAAAAGTGTCATTGTACCTTATGAAAATCAATCTAATGACTCCTAACATTACATAGTGTTATCTAGTCTCTCTCTCTCTCTCTCTCTCTCTCTCTCTCTCTCTCTCTCTCTCTGTGTGTGTGTGTGTGTGTGTGTGTGTTTATTTCTATTTTCAGTTTAAGTATCAAAACTCTCATTGTTATTGGTGGTTGATATTGTCAGAGGCCAGAAACTGTTTTAAATATAGAGGTTAATTTCACTCACACAATGAGCCAACATCTTTGTTTATAACTCGACTTGTAGAATAGTTTGTTATTTCAAAATAACTATAGATAGCCTATGTTTTCCCTCACTTTTAGGCAATTAATGCTCCTCTTCTACATAAAATCAGTCTGTGCCTCTATTGTGCTTTTCATAGACTGTCAAAGAGCCAAAGATCTATTATTAGTGATGTGTGGTCTTTTACTGCTAAGACTTCGCCGTTTCCCAGTGCTCTCCTGACTTTAGGGGATATGTTTTTGTCTTCCTCTTTTTCTCATTTCCTACCCATGTAGCATTTTAAGTAGGTGTTATAAATCTCTGCCAAAGGCACATTCATAGCCCTGCTTGAATGGTTTCATTTAGACAGGAGTACCCGTACATTTCAAGTTTCTTCAAGATCTTTATCAGGGTGAAACAACACTTTGTTTTCATTGGAGAATAAAACACAACTCTCTAAAAAGTCCTCCCAAGGAACTAAACATAGGAGATTTCTTTGATTTGGGGCCATATATCCATTATAATTTCACATTATGAGTAATTGTAAATTTATTATTCACATATAAATAGAGATTTTTGAGGTTTTAGTAAAGGAAGAAGGAGACACTATGAATATAAATTATTCAATGCATTTGCTATTTCAGTCTATAAATCAAACATTTTTTGATGCTTGAATGATGTAAAATATTCTGCAAAGGCAAAGAGGACATGGTTTTGCAATTGTAGTGAAAAAATGTTCTAGAAGACTAGTGAAGTATGTTATGTTTTTTTTCCCTAATCCAGGACATCTAATTCTGGTCAGAAAATGTGAAGAATACAGCAAAGAAATATGGAGCTAGCAATCTGAAATGGGAAACGATGGACATAGAAGTAATTGACTAATTCCATTGCTGATCTAATCAATTAGACATCAAGAACACCAATTTCTTGAAAGCTGCCACAATTTTGTAAATTTTAGCAAAAAAAGCAGCTACATCCTATTATGCTTGACCTGTTTCAATATCAGTAAGCATGTTGGAGAATACATCCTCTAATAATGTGAAGAATTTAATTTTCCCAAGTGAATAGATTTCCTCACAAAAAAAAAAACCCTGTGTGGAAAAGAGAAGAGGGGAGTATGTGAGAGATGACCTTTCTCTCTCAGCATTTCTTTTGTTCCATGAGTCACTTTGTTCTCTCCATATTATGATGAAATATCCACTCTCAGCTTGATCAAAGTTCCTATCTTCATATTGTTCCATTTCTACGAAGCCCCGCACTGCCCTTATAATAGCAGACACAGCATGTATTATAGCACCTACTGTGTGCAGGTGCCAATAATATATGCAGGCTCAAATAAAATAGTGATTTAGTACCGTTCACCGATTTTATATAGCTCATTAAATGACTCCTATATACCATATACCAAAAACTAACATAATCTACATCTGAGATTTAAACTTAGAAACCAGGCATCTTTTGCATGTACTGTATCTTTAAATATTCCATTAATATTACATATTAATGGGAATGTCATTTGTGAGGATTGAAATGTCCTCCAGTGGTACTATTTCACTAAGTAATTTTAAAAGTATCTATTTTGACTATATCATCTCTTCTCTTCTACTCAGCTGAATGTTTGTGCAGTTATTGTGTGACTTAATACTCTGGTTCTCCTGGAAGAAAAGTACACAGATATGTTTAAGTAGACTATTATCCAAGTAATTAGCAATGAAATCAGCTTTAAATTTTCTTCTTGTTGTTTCTTCCTATTCTATCAAGTACATTCTATCAAGTACATGTGAAATAATTTAAAAATGACTCAATGCAACTTGACTCCTATATTCTAATTCAAAATGCCTCAGCTAGCATGTTATAAATGATGCTTTTTAGAGATATTTATAAAGCATATTCAGAAACTGTTGATTTTTATTAGAGCTAGAAATACTAGCAAAAACAGATAACTTTGTAGTACCCAATCTTGTCAAGAATGTTAATGCTGACATATTGCCGATGAAGCCCACATTAGGGACAGCAGGGACTACATCCTACTCCCAAGAACAAATGTGCTCTAAGTCTGGGTTATTGTTAGGATTTGTGCCCAGGGAGGGCAAACACATTGAGCAAATATTGCTGAGTAGAATCTTCAAACCACAGTAGAGGGCCAGAACCCAAGACACAACCCCCTCTTTTAGGTCCATAATCTTAAAACTAAATATTACAGGAAGCTGCTGGCAGAAAGCAGAATGGAACCCTGTTTACCTGCTCCTTACTGGGGGGGGGTGAACTTGGCTCTGTTTCACAGCTGCATCCACTCCCACCTCCTCCCAACATCTGTGGCCTAAGGGAACACAGCTTCTAAAGAAACTGCATTCAGTCACCAATTACAGTGGAAACTTTAAAGTGGGTGGAGGAAGGAATGGTAAAATAGACCAGAACAGGAAGAGGACTGAATTCATTTAACGCCACTGCCTAATGTATATTTTTAAATTTGCCTCATCCAATTTCTTTAAATTTGGGACATAATTATCCACCCACCTGTCTGACAGTATTTGATTCAATAATACTGCCTATCCTAATGCCTTGGGGTTTCAGAACTTTAGCTCTTATGCTGAGTTTGAAAACACCAAAGCACAAAGGTGTGTGTCTTCTTACAGCAAGGTGATAGAACAGTAAAAATGATCATCTTCTCCTAGCTGACTGAGAAGCACAGTCTAAACACAGAGGTCAAACCTGACATACCATTTAGCTCTACTGGAGAAGACAGAGCAAGCAGGTTGTTCTCATGTTTCTTAAAAAAACAAAGGTATGGGACAGTAGTTAGAATACTCTTGGTTCGAGGGAGATGGTTCCATAGGAAAAGCACTCAGGGTCAAATCAGAGTTCAGATCTCCAACACCCACATAAAAATGGAAGTGGTGACATGTATCTCTGACCTAGAGCTGAGCAGAATGGATTCCATATTCTTATAGCGTAGCTATTTCCAATTCCATGTTCAGTGTGAGACTGTCTCCAAGAAAAAAAAAAGATAATATTAAGATAGATAGCCAAAATTTCATGTTTCCACATGCACATATACGGGAAAGCACATATGTATACACTTACAGACATCTCACGTGTGTACACACACACATACACACACACACACACACACACACACACATCATGATAGAATCTTTTGCTCCTAAGGCTGCATTAAAATATTACAATTACAAATATGTAGTAAAATAAGTGTGTACTGACATATGATAAATTACAAATATTAGAGATAAATAGAAATAGAATTTTAACCCTCAATATTAAAATCTTTTCACTTTTACAAAAAATACTCTTAATAAACAATATAGTATGCATGAATATATAAAGAGTCTGGTAGAGTGTTTTATAAAATAGAATGTAGGTATTTTTTTTTTTAATCTTAGGCTGGAGAACAGTTGAAAGCCCATTTTCTACAATCTTTGGCTATGTCAAGTGCACACGTTAAGGTCTGCTAAAGACCTTTCCAACTTGCCAGTTAGTGCCAACAAAAAAACAGCAGGCAGGAAAAAAATATTAATAATTACCCTGTTTTGTTCTATTATCTTCATCTCTATTATACAGAATGTATTCTCTGAGAGCTCAGTTTATTTTTAAAATATTTTATTCCCTAGAAAGCATACCAACACTCTCACTTCAAAGTGATTTTTTAAAGTTGTCTTGATTAAACACAAACTTTGGCTGAGTGGTTTACCTCTCACTTTATGGATCTTTAGTTTGCTGCTATATAAAATGGGAATGATGTTACTTGTAATTTCATAACACTGAGCAAGACCCTGGGTAGGAGCATGGTGTCGCTCAATAATTGATTGCTTTTTTTTTTTGTCACAATTACCTCTATACACACATCAAATTACAAAGAGAACTGTAAACTTCATGCCATAGCTATGTTTTTAAACTCATGTGGGCATGTATGGGTTCACGTGTCTGCAGTTATGTGTGGGTACATGAACACTGCCTGTGTCTGATGAGGCAAAGGGTTGATGTCTGGTGTCTTCCTCATTCGATTTCCAACATATGTGTTGAGGCAGTTTCTACCCAAACTTGGATGCTCATCAGTCCTCTAGGTTGGCTGGTCAACAAGCCATGAGGACCCGATGGCCTCTGTCAGTGCAGAACTACAATTCCAGATATATGCAATGATGTCTGGGCATTTTCTTCTCAATATGGGTTCCGGGGATCTAACTCAGGTCTTCATAGGTGATCACTAAGCACTTTACTGACTGAACTATTTCAACAGAGCTCTTTAACTGTAAAGCTTCCTTACTGTCCCCTCTTTATAGTGGATGGCAAAAGGCTTCTAAGATGTGTCTTTTTTTTTCCTTGGTGTTACAGAGTTCAAATCCTGCCATTGATGCTCAACAGAAGGCTTTTTGCTGTAAATAATAATAGTTAAACATTGAAACTCTTATTTATTGAAGGGAAACTGAGCATGAAGAATGTACCTTACAGAAGTAAAACTACAACAAGATTTTAAGTTTTTAATCCTTCTCCATTGTATATAATGGATAGTAAAATATGTCTGTAGTTTGAGAGGTTGATGTTCGCATTAAAGTCGTTATCTGATTCTTAAAAGATTATGTAATACCAAAGTCAAAATTTTTGAGGCCTCCTATGTTCTAATTTCTTATTGAACAAACTAAATTATCCTAAAATTATACAGATGGACTGAACTGGAATTTTAATATAATGTTTCAACCAAATCATTTTAGTGTTGTGGCATTGTTATTGTGTCTCAACTCTAATTATTAAGCAGATCATCTCCTAGGACAACTTTCATGATAACTATGTTATGAAGATTTGTAGCAGAAATTTTACTCATGCTTCAGGTTCAGGAAAAGTTCTAAAAACCTGTTGTGTGCCTGTCTTCTAAACCAGGGGATATCATATCCTCGGGCTGTTAAAACATCTACTAAGACTTCACAGAAAGGCTTAGTAGACCCACAGAAAGTGGGTAACTATCGTTGTCCATACTATCCTTCAACAGTAATTCCCATACATTTTCCTTAGAAAAGATAAAGAATGAGTAGATTCGTCTCTAGCAGAGCCTATCAACCATATCTTTTGTCTTTCAGTAAAGCTCTCTATACCTCAGTTCCACCCACACAGTGAGAACCACAAGTGAATGTTGCCCTCTTCATCTTGATGAATGCTTCTCCTTGCAGCCCTTAAGTCTAAATCACATATGTAATATCAAATTATACTTTTTTAACAGTATTCTGGATTGTCATTCCTTGAATATCCTACTTAGTAAAACAGATTTGCCTGCAGAGGCCAAATGATTCAGGAGTCAGTGCCCCTCTCATGAGGTTAGCAGGCTGATTTCAATCTAAGCTCTGAAGCAGTAAGGGTAATTGTGCTTCCCCCATATGTCAGGGAGAAAAGGAAATAAAGAAAAAGAAAACTTGCCAGAGCTCATTAGGGTAAATAAAATGATGCAGTGTAAAAAGAATGTGACAAGCATACAGAAACAAAAGGCATATATGTAACTTGTATTTACTTTACATTTAAAACACTACCTTCCCTAATATAAAAAGATAGCCACAGTTATAGCCTGTAGTCTAAGGGCTCTTAAGCAAAACCGTATGGCCTGTACTTGGGTATCACTATTCATAAGTTATATGATCTTGGTTAGTGTCTGAGTCTCCCTAACCTTCAGAAGCCTTTCCACAGGACTTTTAAGGGCAATAAATGACATAATTTAAATAAAACCTTTGTTCTTGAAGACAATAAACATCTGAAAAGGAAACTTCACTGCATTAAGCTAATATGTACATATATATGATGTATGTATGATGTATGTGTATGTGTGTACATATGTGTGTCATGTATGTATATGAATACATACAAATACATATTATTTTAAATGAACAACCCTTCAAAGAAGAACACTTGCTGTCTGGCATGGTTTTATAAACAATAGTTATTTCAATTATCATCCTTTATTAAAATTTAACAGAAAATATTTTTAATTTGTAAATTGATTCTTAGAATATCCTAGTCACTAGATTTGAGGCCAGTCATGGCTGCAGAGGAGACTCTAAATTGTCAGCTGTCAGCATGATTGTTGTGTCATGTATGTTTAGTCACCAAGCATAACAACTATCTATATGCAGCAACTCAGATGAAGCAGGGGTATACAGCATGAGAGCTGTGGATCCCTTCTTGCATGAAGAAACATTTAGCGTACAATGCTCTGTGAACCTACCAAGTTGTGGTGAATTGTGAAACTTTTGGAAACAGAGACACTGCTGTTTGTGAAGTCAGAAATGTGTATTTATGTCTACTCATGCTTCAGGATTCAAGGAAAAGCATTTGTTTATACATTTCCTAATTGTGTATTTCATCCGGCAGGATATGTGTGTGCAGCTTGTAAAGACTGGTAAATATTAGTGTAATTCTGACAAATACAACAGGTTTGTTTAGCTATAAAGAAAGTGGAGATACCTACAGAGTCCTCTAGGTGCTACTGGAAATTTCTCTCCTAGTATCCATTTTGTTATAGATGTATTTGTGAAGATGTTTAACATTTTAAAAGGGGGAATAAAATGTCTAGTGGGATTACAATTACAGTGTAAACTTGATATACCTATTGATGCCCACATTTTCTGGAAAAACAGACACAGTGCTGTCAAGGCCAGTAAGAAAGATCAAATGTTATAAGTAAACTGGTTTTGTTAGAATGTTCCTAGAAGATGGACAACTCAAAATGCTAACAAACCAGTTTGGTGAGTACAACCACAAAATCATTTCAAAACCACTTTGTGAGGAATCTTCTTTAGTTTAGTTAAGCAGAAATACAAAATGAAAAAGAAAATCCTCTGCTAATCAAGTACTCCCAGAGCAGGTGGTAGGACTCAAATTCAGGGCAGCCGCATGTGATAGCTGAAACAATCACATACCAATTTATCTCTTCACTGCTTCCACAGAGTGTTCAAATTGGGGGTATAGCAGTGCCCTGATCAGTTTATCAAGCAGAATTGATTTTATAACATATATTGAAGAAGCAAATTAAATCCCCTACTAGTTAGGGTCCATAAGTACCGTCCCTATATATATTTGAGAAGAATATCACAGCATCCTTCTACTGTTATCAAGTCCAGGCCAAAGCCTTGAGTGGTTTAGGAAAGCTGTTTCCTCCCCAGCAGCCAGGTTTAAGGCAAATCCAAACACTATTTTCAGTAAGAGGGATGACTACCATGGCCCTTATTAGACACATAACCATATTGAAGTTTGTTACACACACACACACACACACACACACACACACACACACACAC
>JADRCC010170035.1:0-10960 GCA_019843855.1 Hylomyscus alleni | reverse complement strand
AGGAGGAGGAGGAGGAGGAGGAGGAGGAGGAGGAGGAGGAGGAGGAGGAGGAGGAGGAGGAGGAGGAAGAGGAAGAAGAAGACTGTTCTATAAAGAATAACATAAAAGATGACTCAAATACACAACTGAAGTTTATGTTTTACATTGGTAGATCCAAAGGAAGAGCATTGAGCTACATCACAAGAAAAGATGTAAAGCAGAGTTAGAATAAAGATTGTTCTGAGCTTTGCAAAGACAGATGGAGAAAGACACAGGTGGCAGAAGCCTGAGTGTAGATAGGTCCCTGATAATTGCTGGCGTGGAGGAGCTCTCCCAAGGCAAGTGATGTGGTCCTTGGCAACCACTGAATACCAGGAGTTTCTAGGAAACTAAACAAGCTGGGGAGCAATCTGTAAACTCCATTCTGTAACAGGACAGATGGCTCAGCACTGTGCAAGCAAGAGTACTGAAGCTCAGATCCCAACCCTAAGCAGTCCAGTCTCACAGTCCAGTCTCAGCACGAGGAGGGTCCCGAGAGAGGAGGGAATGAGAGCAGTGGCATTGATTCAATAATCACTTGGAGTCAGGAGTCGATGAAAGCTGTCAGTTCAAGTGCTCTCCTGTCCCTTTTCATTCTTTTGCCTTCTCCATTTTCATTCTTTTTGGCTTCACCCTACTTATTCTTTTGCCTTCTCCCTTCTCATCCATTATCTTTCCCCTTTTAATTCTATTGTCCTCTCCTGACCAGAAAGTCTGAACCCAGTCTTTTATTTACTAAAGCTTTGATAATTGCTAATGATTTTTAAGAAATTCTTAAATTTACATAAATTCTATGAGTCCTGGATCATTTATCCTAACCTCATTCTTCCTTCAAACAGAAACTAAACATAAAGCAAAAGCACATTTTCTTAGAGTTTTTGCACAACCTGCTCTTCACAGGTAGCTGGGCACAGCAGACAACAGTCTTTAGTAAATACTTTCATGTAAGGAGAGAAAGATGAGAGACTACTAGGGTAAAAATGATTTCTTACAAAGTTTTAAACTTTATGTAGGCATTGTCATTTTCAGTCCTTTGAGTACTTAGGAGAATAAAGTACTAAGTTTTTATATGCTTATACATCATCTTTTAATTCTCTAATCCTTGTTTCCTCATCTTAGCAATTCCATAGCTTCATTTACTCTCTAATAACCATTTATTTCTAGGTCATATACAAGCCTTTCTCCTATAAGATAAACCAATCTATCATTTGCTTATATTTTATAGATTTCTTTTCCTATTCAAGCCTTTTCTTCTTGAGACTTCTTTAACCATCCTTGATGTCCCCAAGTTCACCCTGGCTAATCAGTGCAAAGGTACATGTATCTCCTCAGAATTCCAAATTCAAGGCCAAGTCTGGCAGTGAGCTATTTCTAGGACCATGTACATTTTTATGACCTCTGTGGTTGTATTGTCTAGATCCTTTCCTATGACTGTCAAGGCCAAATGAAAGGTCTGTTCCTCATCTCCCACAGCCTCCTGACCACCTCAGTTTCTCATTCATGAGAACCACACCTGTTTCATTTTTTATGACGTGATTAGCTCTGAATGATGGAGGAAGTATATTCCCCAGAGAAGAGATTGGAAATAAAACAGAAGACACAGCAGATCACTTTCAGGCCAACAGCAGTCATCAGCATAGAGGGATCATGAGGATCAATGCTCCAGGGGCAGGAACTGTTTCCTACTCCACCTTATGCAGCCATGTGAGACTCAGCAAGTCCGCTCTAAATGTTGTGTGGGTGTTGAGTGGAATAAAGTGCTTACGATTCCAGTCTGGGAAGGTACACACTAGGCAGCTTACGGTACACACTAGGCAGCTTACCAATCCTTTCCAAAGAGCTCTAAGTTTGACTGAGAGATCATACCTCAAAGAATGAGAGAAAATCATGATCTAAAAAGATTCAAAACATGAATTGGGTCTCCACGGCTCCCATGTGTGCATATACCTCACTCATACATAGAACCATTCACATACTTATGTGCATAAGTACATATAATACACATGAAAAAAAAACAGAAAAAAAAACCCTCCAACTCCTCTCTGAACACTGAAGAAAGACATAAGACTGGAAAAGGAACTACACAGATCAAGGGTTATCTTGAGAAATTGAAGCCCTTGTGAGCATGGAGTTAATGCATCAACAATTTGCTTTATACACAGTGATCCAAGTTAGCGAAGTCATCTCACAACAGGGAAACTGGGACGCCTGGTGTTAATCTTGAACTTTATTGATTTTCTGCTTTAACAATAACAAAAAGGATTGGGCCATACTGGCAAGATAAATCTTTTCATGGCTCCTGGATATCTAACCTCTCTCAGAACAAAACAGGACAGTTAAATAAAACATTGTGAAAAGAATTATAAAGAGAGAAAAAACACCTCTACAAGGGAAGACCTCTGAGCTAAAATCGAGACTGAAGTTTTTTTTTTCTTTCTTTTTTTGGAAGAGTAAGAAGAGAGAAAATAGCATGGACAGGAGGAAGCAGTTCACATGTAAGGAACGGCAGAGAGAGCTGACAGAGTGTTTGAAAGTCAAATTCTCTAGAGAATCTAATGGAGCTCATCTTACCCACTGGGAGAAAAAACACAATATGGGACCCAGAGCTCATCATAGGTCAACTTCTAAGAGTCCTGAATGTCTTGTCAAGAACTTCTTATCTTTTTCAAGTGTTACAGCACAAAAAGTAGTTTTCTCCTCCTAGATGAGATAACCCAGACCCAAAAGCACATACACCGATAAACGGGTATTAGCCAAAAAGTTCAGAATATCCATGATACAACTCACAGACCATATGAAGTTTAACAAGAAGGAAGGTCCAAGTGTCAAAGGAACAAAATAATCATGGGAGGCAGAGGGAGGGAAGGATGTGAGTTAAAGAGGGGAAGGGGAGAGAAAAGGCAGGGGAGGATTAGGCATGGTGGGAAACAGGAGAAAAGCTCATAGGACAAGGAGAATGAATAGAAATATGCAGCAATGTGGGGTGAGGAACAGGGAGAACCTCTAGAAAGTCCCAGACACCAGGGATGTGAGAGATTCCCAGGAGTCAAAATGCCCAACAGTGGGAAGACAGAACCTTAAAAGACTACTTCCAGTAGATAGACATTGCCGCCAATTGAAGGATGAGGCCAGCCACCCTTCTCAAAAATTTTGACCCAGAATTGTTCCTGTTGAAAAGAAATGCAGGGACAAAAATGAAGCAGAGACTGAAGGAAAAACCATACTGAAATTGTCCCAACTTGGGATCCATACCATGTACAGGCACTAAACCCTCAACACTTGCTGATGCCATGTTGTGCTTGCAGTCAGGAAACTAACGTGGCTGTCCTCTGATGGGCTCTACCAGCACCTGACTGAGACAGATGCAAATACTTACAGCCAAACAATGGACTAAGTTCATGGACTCCTATTGAAGAGTTGAGCGAAAGACTGAAGGGAATGGCAACCCCATAAGAAGAAGAACAGTACCAACTAACTGTTTTCTCAGAGCTCCCAGCAACTAAGCTACCAACCAAAGAGCATACATGGGCTGGTCCATGGACCTTACTACATATGTACCAGAGGACTAAGTGGGAGGGGATGTAAATAAAAAAATAATAATAAAAAAATGTTAACTGTATGGATCACAAAGACTTTAGGTTGTTAGAGAAATTATAGAAGCTAGGAATTATGCTAGGATACTGTCTAAAGAAAATGAAAAAAAACCAAAAACAAGTAGAAATGGAATAAGAGGAAAAAAATACAGCACTAGATCAAATCCAGTGTGTGGTCGAGATCTTAACTGTGACTCAAGACAGTGTGTCACTGGATGTTACCAGAAGGTGGGAATTTTTCCTCATGGAACACAGACTGAAGAACTAGGTCACTGTGAGTGTGTGCTTCAGTGTCTATCAGGACCCTGCTCCTTAGTTTTCCCTCTCCCAAATCACTGTGCATCATTCACAGACAAGTGTTCCACCATGATGCTCTACCATCTCATAGGCTCAAAATGATGCAGCTAAGTTACCATGTACTGAAAGCATGAAACAAATAGATCTTCCTTTTGTGATTATTTATAGTATTCCACGCCAGGGGTGAAAAAGCTCATAGCACCATGAAAGACCCACATTTGCCATAAAGGACTATGGGGTGCTGATTCTGTGATCTTTGTCAAGAATTACAGATAAGAATCCAGAAATAAATCCTTCTGAATAAATTTCCTAGTGACATTTTTGTTCTGTACTTACATCATTTCATTAATTCAGTATTTAAAGCAACATGTCTAGTTACTTATTAGTATAAGAAAAATATTAACCAATGATTGCATCATAGGGCAATGAATCCAAAGGTCCATTCTTAGAGGTCTCATATAAGGTGACTAATC
Organism: Hylomyscus alleni; assembly: GCA_019843855.1. Taxonomy (NCBI): domain Eukaryota; kingdom Metazoa; phylum Chordata; class Mammalia; order Rodentia; family Muridae; genus Hylomyscus; species Hylomyscus alleni. Next base: position 6,579 of record JADRCC010170035.1, on the reverse strand, counting down.
ACAAATATTTTGTTAGATAAACATGAAAAATAAACAAAATTTGCAAGAAATAAAGCACAGGATATGTAAATTGCTGTGTTAGATGCAAACCTCACAAAAACAGGACATTAAAGGAGCTAGTTTATGACTGTTCTGTTTGTATGATATAGCAAATATCCAGTCCCAAAGTCTCTTTCTATACCAGCTGGGCTACAGATGCCTGGAGACCTGCCTGCATTTGAGCACTTCCACTGATCAAGACCATGGGGATAAAAATGTTAACTACGTACTTCAGTATATGATATTGAATCAAAGAGAGCAGTAAATAGGTTATCAAGATGCACTCAGGGACCAGAAAAAAAGAGAAACAGAGCCTAGACTATGGCTCACTGGTAACAATGTGCTTTCCTAGCATATTCAAAAGGCAATGGATTTCATCTTCAACACCAGAAATGACAAAAAGGAATTATATGCATTGAAATGGTGTCTATATAAAGAATGGCAAATAAGTTAACCCAAGAGTATTGTGTCATCACTAATGTCACTAAAGGTGAGTGAAAAGTTGGATGATTACTATCTCTAGCAGAAAGTGATTGGCATAAATCTGCATAATTTTGAAACACTGATATTTGAGAACTATTTCTCATGCCTTCTCAACTAAGTGTGGTGGCATGTGGTGATTACTCCAGCATCCAGAAATCTGAGGCAGGAAGATTACAATTTGGAACCCATCTTGGGCAACATAACAAAGATTGTCTCAAAAATCCAAAAATGCTAAGAAAGAGACTAATCAATAAAGAGATAGACACAGAGACAAATCAAAGAACCATTCTGAACTGGAGCTCATCACAAGCGAAACCCATGTGTTTGTTGCCTTTACATGATGCACTTTACATCACAAGAAAAGTAGATTTCTTTAAGAGCCAAACTCATGGAGCCAAGAGCAATGCGTAGTAAGTGTGCTTGCTACTACAGATAAAATGAAATCTTCCTGGAGGAGATGCAGCTCTCTGAATCTCCCTTTTTCAAAATCTCTTCTCAGGCTCATGGACACCAAGGAGTATGAATAGATAGGTAAAAATGCCCAACCTCTCTACATGCGTGAGTTCCAACCTTCACAATGTTATTTCATCAAGGAGACTGTCATTATCAAAGACTTTTCTTCCATTGGATCAAACTGTGTTGAATGTCAATGCTATTTCATTATCCTTGACAAGAGTGGCACAGGTCTAGTTCTCTTGACTGCAGTTCTACGTTAGAAAATAGTCTATATCATAGGGTACTAATATTAAAGTTCACCAACTCTGGTGGTTTGAATGAAAAACATCCCACATAGGTTCATGTATTTGGTCTCCAATTGGTCACACTGTTTAGAAAGTTTTATGTGAACTTTAGGGTGTGTAGCCTTGTAGGCAGAGATAGAACACTGGGGAAAGGATTAGTTGTATTGCTCCAGTTCCTGTAAATTCTCTTCCTCTCTCTCACTCTCTCCCGACCCCCCTCTCATCTCTCTCCCTTCTTACTTTGTGTGTAAGAAAATGTTACCAGTCTGCTTCCTACTTCTCCTGTAATGCGAAGACTTCCCTACCATTATAGAATCGAGCACTCCTAAACCACAAGTCAAGTCCTAATAAGTTCTTTCTCCTGTAAGTCTATTTTGGTACGTTCTTTTATCACCCCAACAGAAAAGTATGCAATAGATTCGACTTGTTTATAACTCTCTCTTATTACCTCCTGACCCATCATTTTTCATGTGCCTACATTGGAACAATGCATTCATTTTTTAAATGATATAAAACATTGCTCCAGCTGACTGAACTCAACTTAGCTATGCCAGTTTACAGGGTGCGTTGTTTGGGACTAAATTTGTGTTGTTAATTTGGCTGTTTGTCCCTCAGTTTTCTGGAGTCTCGGAAGATAGAAATTTATGACAATCTCTTGAAATCCTTTTGGTCTCACAGACTATAAGTTTCCTGCTTTATCTGAGGGGATATACTAAGGTCAGACTGAATCATTTAGGGCATTCTTTCTTACAAACATGTAGATATTTTAAGGAACAAGATATAATCTCATTTGGAGATTTGTTCATTTAAACATATTTGCATATACATGGAGGAAGGGAAGGGAAAATATTCAAGGTAAGGGAAGGTGCTGGGACTTTAGATTATTCACATGACAAACTTCCCATCTCATTTAGTTGTCTCTTGAAGGGAATCAGTATATTTGAGATCAATGGAAAATTTTTGATGCAGGCCAGTCTCTATGTCAACATCCAGCAAGCAGCTAAAGTAGGAAAGTAGTCACTGGTCCTAGATAGCATATATTTTCAAGAAGTCTCTTTAAGATCTGGAAGATGAGTCCCAATAATCACAATGTTATATAACACATCAAAAGTTTGATTAGTTATGCATTTTTGTGATAAGCAAACAGGACACACAAGCTTTTCCACACATGAAATTTTCCTCCATGACAGAGGCTGAGAATACCAGTCTATGGGTATGCAAAAATCTCTAAATGGGTATCATACAGGCATGTTACAACCATCTAACATAACATTAGCAGTTGTATCTACATATGGCTTCTGTAGCTATAGATTTTTGTTCCTGTGTACAATACAATGTGTGAGTTTCTTCTATGAAAAAGTTCAACTGGACAGCAATTGGTGGTATTCATAACAGTCACACTGTTATTACACCAGTGGATATATCCTGCTTGGCATGTTGTTATTGTCACACAACACACGGTGTCCACAAACAAGCAAGATTGTAATTGTAAGCAATTACAGTGCTTATAACACTATAAATGCCAGGCAGCTTGAGACTCTATCTTATTTCTCCGTGTCACACAGTCAAATCATGTGATGCCTTCAGCAATACAGTGTTATTGTCTAGCTCTAGCTTGTAATCAATAGCACTAGCAATAGCCATTTTAGTTTGGGACTGTTGTAAGACTCTATGCTTAATTTCATAGAAAAATAGCTTACCTCTGCTACTGGGTCATTCATTCGAACACCTTATGTTTTCTGACACTGTGTTCTGTTCACAGAGGTTTTTTCTTTAAAACCCTCTTAACCTCTTTTTCATTTTTTTTAAGATCCTTAAGCCACTCAAGGGTTAGCACTACATAATAAGGCACTTTGAAGAGTATGGCAGGCTCTTTGAAGATCCTGTTATGCTTTACAAGCAATTGTCAATTGGTCTCAGATGTTAAGAGGACACAGAAATGAAACATTATCAAGATCCAAAAGATTATAAGATGATCTTGTTTTAGTTTCATTTCTGGTAAAATACCTTGACCAAAAGCAACTTAGATAGTTTATTAGAGTCATCATTCCAGGTAACAATTCCTCAAGGTGGATGTAAAGTCAGGAACTAGAAAAAGCTACTTTCCCCATATCCTCAGTCAGAAGCAAAAAGAAATAAATTCATGAATCCTGGCTTGCTTGCTTACACTCAGTTCAATTTCTCCACCCTTATACACAGTTCAGCATCCCTGCTTAGGGAATGGTTCCACTCACAGTGGTCTGAGTCTTCCTGCAGCAGTTCACCCCAATGTGGATAATGCCTTAGTGAAAGTCTCCCATTTGATTCTAAGTTTTGTTACAGCTAATTATCAGATGCCATCACTTGTATTAACCCTTTTCATCAGAAGAGCAATGTTGAGTTCAGTGTTGTGTGGGAAATACAATGCCATTTAGTCCTCAGTCACTCCAAATGGGATTCCAAGCCATTTGAATTAAAGTACTCATTTATTCCTAAGCAGGACAGATAATGAAAATAGTTGAATATAAGTCTATTCTTAAATGTTCATGAACTGTAATGTGAACTTCAATAGAATAAACCTGTAGGTAAAATCAACAAAGGCAGTCCTGAATTCTCTGTTTAACACTGACAGGGAGGAAAATGGAATGTCACCTACAAATTAATGACAATAAAATTATTCCTGCATTATATACTATAACATTTAGTCATTTGGACAACAAAAATACATTTTAGAACATGTACAGAGTTAGTTAATATGTTACTCATGAGCATGATCTATGGAAAATAAATTGAGAGTGATGGGTTGACTCCATGTGCTCAAGCATGCTAAGCATGTACTCTAATCCTAAAATACTCCTTACAACTCTGCTAAAATGTTTTAGAAAAATGAAATAAACAGTGAATCAGGAAAGACACTATATAGAGTAAGATCGAGAGGGTGAAGACTCTCTGAGAAGATAGATAATGACAGAGTAAGATAACTAGGTATCCTGTCTCTTGTTACCCTACATCTGGTCTCTTGTAACCCTAGATACAGTCTCTTGAAGCCTAGAGGTTGCTTGCTGGAAAGTCTGATAAACCCTAAGCTGCTTTAGCCAAGTCCTAAATGAATGTACTTCAAGAAGATAGAAGGGAAAGATTTCCAGATTTCTTGTCTGTAAATAGACAAAAACACAAGGGAAAGAAAATGAGTGAAAAACCCAGTAAAGGTGTCGATTTTCCTGAGGGGAAGGCAATATGCAGGAAGAAGCCATATCAAGCCTTGCCAGAGAAATTACACTTTGGTTTCAAAAATGGATTCATGAGACAGAAATGGAAAGTATCCAGTAGGTACAAAACTACAATAGGACTTCCAGTTAAAGATTGATAATCAAGATAAACAAGAAAAACATGGGAATGGATAGAAAAGAAAGAAATGTTGAGAAATAATAAAGTCAAATTGTATGTCACAGAACAGACTAGAATTTGAAAACATATCCCTTTGAATAACACAGAAGGTATCTGGAATTAGAAGATAGATATACTAATGATAAGTAGGTAAATTATAGTAGATGATAGATGATAGATAGATAGATAAATAGATAGATAGATGATAGGTAGATAGACAGAGTTCTTATTATTATATATACATAAGGAAATAAAAAAAAACAGTGTTATATAACAGGGTAAAATCTCCAATATAGGAGCTCATGAGTTCAAAGCCAACCAACAGTCCCAACACCCATGAAACCAAGAGACTGTACATACACAAGGAGTAAGAATAGGTGCAAGGGAGTGACCCTTAATGGAATGAAGAGTCAAATGTCATAAATGAAGGTTGGTTTACATAAAGGTACAAACTAGAGGAAAACATTTCTAAGTACAGACATCTTATTTAGGATAACAAGATATAACCAGAGCCATGACTTGCTTAGTATCCAGCTAGACATACAAGATTACCATAACCCAGAGCAGCTATAGCTCCACAACTCTGAGTAAAATAAATCTCCCTGATTCTGGATAATGGGGTGCAAATCTAAGACTACCTGTCAGGGCAATAGATTTTTCCTGTTCTGTCTATACCAAAGTGGCATGCACATATCATAAAATGATTGTTTTTAAAAATTAAATGCAATGATAATTTCCTAATATCGAACATTTAAAGGAACTGGAAAATAATTTAAATGATGAAATATAGCCAGTGTGGTAAAGTGAAAGGACAGACTACAAGACTCTAAGGTCTGTAGGTGAAAGAACAATAGGAGTGATGAATAGAACCAGGTCTCAGCTGCAAAGTCTGCATGCCCTACAGTAATTGCTCAAAGACTTACCAAATACACAACAGCCAGACTTTGACCTGTCTGTCTTTATCTTTCTCTTCAAACCTAGTCAACATGGGGATATGGCATTCTTTCCTGCAATGTAGAACAAATTTTCCAAAATTCTAATGACACAAGACACTAGATGATAGAAAATGCATAAATATATTATAAGCTTTAGATTTATTGACTAAATTCAAATGAGGATTTTGTGGTTTATGGGTTTAACAGGGGACAATAAATTATCTCCAAGTAACCTCATGACCTCTGTTGCCCTCTCCTAGAAGCTGGGGACAGTACACATTGTCTGGGTAATTTGCAGACCAAAAAAAAAAAAAAAAGAAAGAAAATGTGTCGAGTGGATTTATGTGCCATGGTACAGTGATTTTCCCCTTGCGTTGTTTTTCTATCTCAATAATCTTGTAAGGAAGATGTGTTTTCTGTTTATCAGGTAAATAGGAGCCTGTTCCTGGGCAATGGTTCAGCGACTTGTTCAGGATTACAATGAGGACACACAGAGTGAACTGAAGAATGCCTTGCGGAGGAGGATATGCAGTGGACTTAGGTAAGGCATAAGAGCAAACACTCAGTGACCCAGGCAGTTTCTTCCGTAGTCATTATTCTGAAAATCTTGGGTCTTAGTTTTTATGCCTAATAGGGTATTTCTCAAAGGACCCCAGCTCAGGTTAGGTCAGGAGAGATAATCTAAGCCTAATGCAGCTCAAGGAGCAGCATTTAAAGAAACAAATAACATTAATGAAATTTCACATTAATGAAATTTCTCAGGCTCCCATTCCTTTGGATTTCCAAGTCCTATCTCTTCTTTCTGTGGTTATCATACTATCAAGATTTATGACCTCAAAAATTTAAAAGTTCATTTATTAGGCAATAAAATATTTTGAGGAATTAATGGACTATATTGATTTTTCTTTTGAAGCAAGGTCCTCTGCCTTTAGGCCTTAGCCCTTGAGTCACTGGTAGGTACCGCCACACACAGTTTACTTTAAACTTTTGTGTAAAAATTATAAGGAAAAAAAAAA
>JADRCC010170033.1:0-13483 GCA_019843855.1 Hylomyscus alleni | reverse complement strand
TCTCTCTCTCTCTCTCTCTCTCTCTCTCTCTCTCTCTCTTGTATATGGTGTGTACATGGGTGTGTGTACCTGTGTTCGTGGGTGACTGTACCATTCTGTGTTCCCATGTTCCCGTGGAGGAACCAAGACTGATGTGGGTGACTTCATCAATCACTTTCCACCTTAGGTTTGCAGACAGGGTTTCTCACTAAGCCTGGGAGATCATTGGCTGGTCAAGGATTCCCCCAGGGTCTTCCTTTCTTTCCCTCCCAGCGATTGGAATTTAGGAGTGCAATGGCATATCCAGCTTTTTATGTAGGTATCAGGGATCCAAACTTGGGCAGCAAGTACTTCTTCACCCATTTAGTCATCTTCCCAGTGCCTCAAGATTACATTCAGAGCTCGTCCTCTTCAACAACTCTTTCACTATGGAAGTCACACACTGCCCAATACCCACACTATACTTCCTGCTCCGCTTGTTTTCTTACTTTTTGAATTCGTTGCTTTCCTTGTGCTGTGGCAAGACACTCAACACAAGCAACTTAAGGAAGGCAGGAACTATTTTGGCTCACAGTTTGAGGGTGTAGCTGATCATGGTGAAGAAGGCGTGAGGCAGGAGTGTGAGGCAGATAGATGGTCACATTTTATTTAAAGTCAGGAAGCAGAATGAGATGAATGCTAGTACTCAGCTTGCTTTCTTCTTTTTTGTACAGCCTGGGAACCAGTCCATAGGATAGTGCCGCCCACAGGCTGGGAGGGTCTTTCTCTCTCAGTTAACCCTTTCCGGAAACATTTTCATAGACAGAGGCAGAAGTATATCTCTAAGCTAACTCCACATCCAACCAAACTGACAGTGAAGACTAACCACTGCCCTCAGATGACTATCCTGTGTTGGCTTTACAAATGGCTTTAAGGTCCCTCCGAATCCAGCAATGATGTCACCCCTAGGTGACAAGGACCCTCGTTTGTCTGTTGCCAAGGCACACTCCCTGTGTGTACCTTACCTGTGTGCCTCACCTGTGCATGGTGGTGCACGTGATTATGTCACGGCCTGAATAAAAGGCAGAGACCCCCAGCCCCTCAGCCCTTCTTTTCCTCCTTCTCTTCCTTGCTTTCCCCCTATAAACCTCTTCTTGTGGGGCTATGCTGGCCTGATGTGATCTGTCTGGATATGAGCCACCTTCTAACACAACCCTCAGTATAAAGGAGAGGTGTTGAATGGGCTCGCCCCCATCATAGCAAATCAGACAGTGAAGGGAAGATCTACAGCCTAGATGCAATCCATTAATAACTGTCACTTAGCAAGACATCTCGCCTCTATTAAAAACATGAACATTTACATGTCTCTAGCTTCCTTACTAGAACTAGTTGTCCCTTGGATGTCGTCCTGATTGGGTTGAGGACTATCTGGAAAACTGATTAAGGAATACTTTTTGGTATGTGTCTGTGAGGATGTGTCTAAAAGCACGGGAGTTTTGAGTGGTGAACAGAGTGGGGATGACCTGTCCTCCTGTGCAGACATTCTCACTAACAGAGCACAGGGGTAGATGACGAAAAATGGTGATCCTGCTCTCTACACTGAGTTTACAGCTTTCTACTCCTCGGAGTCACTAGGACAGCAGGACCTCCAGCTCCGGACTCCAGCACACCGCAGAAACTCTCTGGGCTCTCATATCTTCAGCTTCTGGATCGACAGCTATCCCATATGATTCCCTAGTCTTCTACCTTTGGCCTTAGAGTGAGAAAGAGCTTCCCAGAGTCTCCTCTCACAAGGTGCCTGTGTCAGTCCCTTTCAGCCACTCTGGCCAGGATCTCTAGTACGTTCCCTCTCTAATATCCCGTATAACCACATATCTAATCTGTTCTCCTCTTGGAGACCCAGGCTCGCTCGCACACCTGCCATCTTCATTTCCCTGTCCCGGCGCCACAGATGTGATGCACAGCTACTCCGTTCACCTCCCATCTAGGATTCAGTTCCCTTGGAGGCAGCATTTTCTGACTTCTGTCTTTACGTTACACATGACTTTTTCTATTTACATTTCCAATATTTAGAACTAAGCCTAGTGTGGCAAGCACTCACTCAAAATGTAATATATGAACATGCGCCAGTGATGTTCCTGTCTCGCTTTCCTAGTTTCATTCTACAATAGTTTCTCCTACAGTAGGCATTCATTGTCATTGGGGCCACCATTTGTGCATTCTTTCCTAATTAGGCATCTTCTTTTGGATTATTTGTGTGTATGGGGGGTATGTATGTATGTATGTGTATGTCAGCATTGTCCTTATTACCTCAGATCCCATCTATTATCATCGTCATTGTCATAACCACCACCACCACCACCACCGCAGCCACCTTCGTTGTCATCGTCGTCGTCATCATCATCATCATCATCTTCATCATCTCTTCCTCCTCCCTGTGGAAACAAGGTCTCTTTCAGTAGGTTAGGCTAGCCGGCACACTCCACCCACACCCCCAGTCCCAGCTTCTGCCAGTATCAGCTGCATTCATGCTGTTTTCATTGACTGTCACCTGTGGAAAGACAGATATCTACACAGAGACCAGGGTGTGCATCCATTTATCACAGTCCTGTCAGATCCAAGTAGACAGGGACATCTCAGAAAAACACCGGGAGGCCAGGAATTTCCTTAATAAGATAAGCTCAGGAACTTTGGGAAGGTGGTGGACTCACCCTGGAAGGGAAAGGCTAATTAACATTCCTCAGATCACAGGGTGAGAACCAACCTGGGAGTGGGGACACGTTCCACAGGGTGGACCTCTGCCCACCTTCAGACAAGGGAAGTCCTTGCTACCTCATTCCCTGAAGACCAATCAGTTTAAAAAGTCACCCTCTTTTGCCAATCACATTGAGTCTAATGGCTGCTGCCCTGAACATTGTATAAAAGCTCACTGAACAAGGTGAGCAGGGTCACCACCTCTCCTTAGGGTCTGGGATGGCCCCAGTGCACTGGAATATTGAAAATCCTCTTGCTTTTTTGCATCAGTCAGGCTCCATGTGATTCACTCTGGGGGGCTCCTGTAATCTAAGGTTCGACAGGGTCTTACAGTCCAAATTAAAACCAGGGGCTGAGAAGATGACGCACCGTGCAAAGTCCTTACTGTACAAGTGTGAGGAACTGGGGATTCAGATCACCAGCACCACACAAAAGCCAGGTGTGGCACATGCTTGTAATCCCAGGGCTGAAGGGTGACGATCCTGTGGGCTCACTGGCCAACTAGTCTAGCCAATGATAACGCCAGTTACAGTGAGAGACCTTGTCTCAAAAAGTTAAGTGGAGAGACATTGAGGAAGACACCCAATATTGATTGTTGACTTGCATACACACACACACACCCTCAAAATATGTCTGAGAGAGTTAACTTATGATTCTCCTCTGGTAGGCAGTCTCTTCCTGGCTCACCTCTAATTTCCTATTTTTTCCTGTTTCTGTGTGTAACACTACGATCCAGTCAGTTTCCTAATAAGAAAACATGGGGTCATCCTTGAAACCACTTCTCACCACGCATGCTGAATCAACCACAAATTCCCGTCGATCTCATTTTAACTATCTTCCAGGCTACTTTCTGTCATTACCGCTGCCCTCCAATGCAGCCCCGATCATCCCCCCAAACCAGTAAAGCCTATTTATTGGTCTCTTGGCTTGCCTATGGTCTTTCCAAATTGTTTTCTACACTTCGTGGTTGCTGGGGAGATGGCCCAGTGGTGAAGAGAGCACTGCTCTTGCGGAGGACCTGTGTTCAGGGCACAGTACTCATGTAGGGAAGCTCACAGCTGTCTGTAACTCTAGCTCCAGGTGTATCCAACAGCTTGTTCTAGTCTCTAGAGGCAACTGCACACATGTGCACATCCCCCATACAGATACAAATGATTAAAAAATTGAAAAGAAATCATTTAAGGCATGTGACTCCTGACCACAAACCTATCTCTTATTTAAAACTCTTGAATACTTTCCTTTTCCTCCTAGGAGCAGAGGAAGTAAACCAGGTTCATTGTCATGGTCTGGAGGCCTGACATGGTGCTCTGAGCTCATCCCTTCCCTGCATCATGCCTTACTATCCAGTTCACTCTCTACCCAACTGCCAACCTGCATCTTAGCTCTCTCCTGCTATATACCCTTCCTTCTGTCTGGAAAATGGTCCTGTCTACCTGGCCTGGCTAGCCCACACTAATCCTCAGACGCCTGCTGAAGCATCACTTCTCAGCAGAGACCAGCTCTCCGAGGCAAGCCCTAGCTCTTTAGTTATGCTGTGAAGTAGGAACTTCATCGTCCTTCTCCTGCCACTTTGTATCATGTGCCCGTGCTAGTGATCTCTTTAAAAATTAATGTGTATTTTCTCTATTTCACTAAAAGCTCCCACATAGTGTGGATGATATGAGATTCTGTTCTCAGTTGCATCCCCTGGGCTTTGCATATTGTCTGACACTAAGAAAGTATAAACCATATTTGAACACATCATAATAAACGCTAGAGAGCAAATGCCTAAAGTGTAGACATAGAAAAGACAGATAATTAGGGTGGACAGAAAAGCTGCCTGGAGGAGGAAACACTGAGTCCTGAGGAGCCACGGTAGACACTTACATTTGGCACAGGGCTCACTGCAAGCAAAGGCTGCGAAACAGACAGAGCTGATTCCCAAGGAAAGAGGGAGCTGAGAGGACTGCCCAACAGTGGGCTGGGGGTAGTCCTGATTTGGGGAATCAGGCAAGGACTAGGTCATTTAGGGTCTACTCATCCTGAGGATGTATTTTCATTAATTTGTGGTACAAAGTGAAGTCATGACAGAGGCTTTGTGTGTACTTGTGTATGTGTGCATACACATGGGTGGACAAACATGTAGAAGCTCAAAGTTGCTACCTGGTGTCTTCCTTGATTGCTCAGTTCTTTATTGAGGCTCAGACTATAGATGTCACTTTTATTTCCTCAGATGAAAGGATGAAATGAACTGTATATATGTGCAAACATATGGCCTGGGCTGAGCCCAAAGCGTTTCCTTCTCTGTTCCAGTTATCCTTAGACCTAGGCCTAGAAGCCTCTAGCCTCCATACAATCTAATCTTCCAAGCTGATTGACTCAATCTGGCTTTTTCCAGCTTCTGACTGAATTGCTCTGCCTGGCCTCATACTAACTTTGGCAATATGTTCTAATTTTCTGCTTCCTTCTCAGTCTCTGGCTCATTCTGTCTTCACCTGTGTCTAGCTCATCCTCTCAGTCACCTGTCCTAGTAAAACTGCTACATGCACCCACCATCTACTGCTCATTCCTTGCTCTTAAGTAGCCTCTCTTCTGCTGTTCTTATGTAAGTTGGGCATATTCTATATATAACTCATTCTGTTAAATCTTTCTCTGATTTGTCATTTTATCTGCTCCTCAGTTAAACATCACTTTAATACATGGCTGCCTGAGAACATAAACAACAGAAACCAAGGCTACTTGGCATCACCAGAACCCAGTTCACACCATAGCAAACCCTGGATACCCCAACACACTGGAAAAGCAAGACTCTGATTTAAAATCACATGTCAGGATGATGATAGAGGACTTTAAGAAGGGCATAAATAACTCCCTTAAAGAAATACAGAAGAACACAGGTAAACAGAAACCCTTAAACAGGAAACACAAAAATCCCTTAAAGAATTACAGGAAATCACAACCAAACAGGTAAAGGAATTGAACAAAACCATCTAGGATCTAAAAATGGAAATAGAAACAATAAAGAAATCACAAAGGGAGAAAACCCTGGAGATAGAAAACCTAGGAAAGAGATCAGGAGTCATAGACACAAGCATCACCAACAGAATACAAGAGACAGAAGAATCTCAGGTGCAAAAGATATCATAGAAAACTGACACAACAGTCAGAGAAAACACAAAATGCAAAAATCTCCTAACCCAAAACATCCAGGAAATCCAGCACACAATGAGAAGACCAACCCAAGGATAATAGGTATAGATGAGAGTGAAAATTCCCAACTTAAAGGGCCAGTAAATATCTTCAACAAAATTATAGAAGAAAACTTCCCTAACCTAAAGAAAGAGATGCCCATGAACATACAAGCCTACAGAACTCCAAATAGATTGGACCAGAAAAGAAATTCCTTCTGTCACATAATAGTCAAAATACCAAATGCAAAAAACAAAGGAAGATTATTAAAAGTAGTAAGAGAAAATGTCAAGTAACATATAAAGGCAGACCTATCAGAATTCTCACCAGAGACTATGAAAGCTAGAAGATCCTGGGCAGATGTCGTACAGATCCTAAGAGAACACAAATGCCAGCCCAGGCTGCTATACCCAGCAAAACTCTCAATTACCATAGATGGAGAAAACAAGATATTCCATGACAAAACCAAATTCACACAGTATCTTTTCACAAATCCAGTCCTACAAAGGATAATAGATGGAAAACTCCAGCATAAGGAGGGAAACTACACTCTAGAAAAGGCGAGAAAGTAATCTTCTTTCAACAAACCCAAAAGAAGAAAGCCACACAAACATAATTCCACCTTTAACAACAGGAAGCAACAATCACTATTCCTTAATATCTCGACATCAATGGACTCAATTCCCCAATAAAAAGACGAAGACTAACAGACTGGATATGTAAACAGGACCCAGTATTTTGCTGCATGTAGCAAACGCACCTCAGTGACAAAGACAGACACTACCTCAGAGTAAAAGGCTGGGAAAAAAATTCCAAGTGAATAGTCCCAAGAAACAAGCTGGAGTAGCCATTCTAATATTGAAGGAAATCGAATTTCAACCAAAAATTATCAAAAAAAAAAAAAAAGATAAGGAAGGACTCTTCATACTCATCAAAGAGAAAAATCTACCAAGATGAACTCAATTCTGAACAACTATACATCAAATGCAAGGGCACCCACACTCATTAAAGAAACTTTACTAAAGCTCAAAGCACACATTGCACCTCACATAATAATAATGGGAGACTTCAACACCCCACTCTCATCAATGGACAGATCATGGAAATACAAACTACACAGAGACACAGTGAAACTAACAGAAGTTGTGAAACAACCCAGATGTCCCTCAACAGAGGAATGGATACAGAAAATATGGTATATTTACACAATGGAAGACTACTCAGCTATTAAGTATGCCAATGATTTCATGAAACTCATAGACAAATAGATGGACCTAGAAAATATCATCCTGAGTCAATTTAGTTACAAAAGGACACACATGGTATGCACTCACTGATAAGTGGATATTAGGCAAAGAGTGTGGAATACTTGCTGTACAACTCACAAACCACATGAAGCTCAAGAGGAAGGAAGACAAAGAGTGGATGCTTCAGTCCTGCTTAGAAGGAGGAACAAAATAACCAAGGGAAGAAAAGGTTGGGGGGAGGGGGACTTGAGAGGAAGAGAAGAGGTAGAGGGGACAAAAGGAAAAGAATCAGGTATGGGAAGAGATGTACAGAGGGTCAGGAAATTGAACAGAGGTGAGTAGCAATGGGGAATGGGGAACTGGAGGTAGCAACCAGAAAGTCCCAGGTGCCAGGAAAGCAAGAGTCTCACAGGACCCCATGGGGATGACATTAGCTGAAAATACCCCACAAAGGGGAGGGAGAACCTGTAGAGATCATACCCAGATGTTAGGCATTGCCCCCTGGCTGAGGGATGGGGTCAAACATCCATCTCCAAAATTTTAACTCAGAACTGCTCCTTGTCTAAAGGAAATACAGGGACAAAGAGTGGAGCAGAGGGTGAAGGAAAGGCCATCCAGAAACTGCACCACCTGGGGATCCATCCCACATGCGGACACCAAACCCAGACACTATTGCTGATGCCAAGAAGTGCTTGCTGACAGGAGCCTGATACAGTTGTCTCCTGAGAGGCTCTTCCAGATCCTGACCAATACAGATGCAGATGCTTCCAGTCGACCGACCATTGGACTGAGCACAGGAACCCAAATGGAGGAGTTAGGGGAAGGACTGAAGGAGCTGAAGGGTCCTTATCTGGCATCAGTGGGAGGGGAGGCCCTTGGTCTTGATGCCCCAGTGTAGAGGAATGCTAGTGTGGTGAGGCAGGAGTGGGTGGGTAGGTGGGGGAGCACCCTCAGGGAAGCAGGGGGAGGGGGACGGGATGGGGGGTTTGCAGAGGGGAAACTGGAAAAGAGGATAACATTTGAAATGTAAATAAATAAAAAAACAATTAAAAACAAAGAGTACATGGTGCACATTGTGACTGGCACAGACCTGGCTTGACAAACTAAAAAAACAAAAACAAACAAACAAACAAACAAACAAAAAACCATGGTTGACTGCAGATCTGGATGTAGAAGTCTCAGCTATCTCTCCAGAATCATGTCTGCCCGTGCACCTCCGTGCTTCCACAATGATAATAGACTAAACCTCTACGTGTAAGCAAGCCCCAATTAAATGTTTTCTTTTGTGTGTGTGAGAGCTGAGGTGGTTATAGCATCCCTTACAGCAATAGGAGCCTTAACTAAGAGAAAGCAAAGCTGTAAAATGGAGTCAGTCAAGACTACCTCTTCTGCATTCTGTAGATTGTAATACGAAAGGGCAGTTTTATTAATATAATTTTTTTTATAAAAGTAAAACAGCAATTTGTGTGTTCAACATCATTAACCATCAAGGAAATACTAGCCGCATTCACACATTCACATATACATACACATACATAACATGTACAGACATGCGTAAGCATAAACACATGAACACACTTTGCTTATCCACTTACTAGTAATAACCCGTAGACAAATGGTTATTTTTATCATTTGATTATTATATATGATGCTTTTATTTAACACAGGTGAATAAATACCTGCCCAGATTCTTGTTTCCAGTCCTTTTGAGGCATATGCTTATGAGTGGAATTTGCAGTTATACAGTAATTCTTTGTTTAATTTTGTGAGACTCTGTGACTCCTAACAGGTGCACCATTTTATCTCCCCACCACCAGCACACAGCATCCAGCCTCCCCAGGTTTATGTCAACCCTTAGTTTTCTGTCTCGTCTATACTAGCCACCCTGGTGGGTATCTGCAGGTATCAATGTTTACTCAGAAAGTCTCAGCTACATTGTTTATTAAGTATCAGAGATCCTTGGAATGTCTGGTTTCAGAACCTGTGGACTTGGCTTCTACATCACACTTGGTATTCCTAACTAACTGGTCAGTGTTCAATGGAGCTGGGGCATGAGGCCAAACCAGCTAAAGCAGAATAGGTAGATGGTGTGAGATGCCAGAGGAGGTTAAAAAGGATAGCAACTGCACAGAGTTCAGTGTTTGAGTCTTCTAGACCAAGGTCTATCCCATAGGAGGTGGGATTTAGGGAGAAACTCATAGGCAGTTTCCCCCAAAGAATCCACAAAGTCAGGGGGCCATCTGGTCCTGTGTGATCACAGCACTCAGATCACAGTTAGAGCTTGGAGGACTCAGTCCTCAGGGGCATGACTCTTGATACATTAGTTCTACAAAGACCGAAAGGCCTTTGCCACGTCTCCAGCTTCTGCAGAAGCTCTAGCCAGTGCCATTTGAAAGTAAGAGCATTGCTCTTACTATAGATTGACCATCCAGATGCAAAACTCTTACAGGTCATCTTGTGATTGGCAATGGTGGCTTTAGACAAGCAAAGCCTCAAGGTCTCAGTGCCTGGGAGGATCTCTGAAATCCTTTCCCAGCTCCTTTCCATAGCATTAGAGCAATAAGCCAGGGAGAAAAAAGCAATAAGCCAGGGAGGCAGGTCATGTGCAGGTTAGGAGACCAAAAGCAGCAGAAAGCAAGGACATTCAGGAACCACTGGGACCATCCAGGGAGCTCAAGACAGCTCTTATTTCTGCTTGTGTGAACCATACAAGTGTTTTCCACTTCAAAAGCCCCATGCCCCCAGAAAAGGGACCTCATGAGAGGGATTCTTTAGCTTGCACAGAGCAGGCAGAGTGTTCTTCAGAGTCCTGTGCTCCTTCCACTGATGGCTAGGTAGCTCATCCTTATCTTCTGGATTAAAAAAAAAAAGCTTGGAATATTCTCAGTATTATTTACTTTCGGGGGAAATACAAACCAAAAGCACAATGAGGCTGGGCAGTCAGAAGCCTATGGATCTCTGAGTTTGAGGCCAGCCTGGTCTCCAAAGAGAATTCCAGGACAGCCAGGGCTACAGAGAAACCCTGTCTCAAACAACAACAACAACAACAACAATCACAACAACAAACAAACAAACAAAAACTCCAAACAAAAACAAAAACAAAACTCAAATAAACAATATCTTATTTCCTAAACAAAACAAAACAAAACAAGCAAAACAAAGCAAAAAACAGGATGAGATGCCACTTAACACCTCTCAGGATTGCTATGAAGTAACAACAGAACCTCAGATAACAGGAAGTGTGGGCAAGAATGTGGTGAGACTAGAGCCTTGCTTCATCATGGAAACAGACAGCGGGACAGCTGCTGTGATAAAGAACCTGACAGTTTCACTTCTACGATGGGGGCAGGAGCTTCAACGCACATCTGCAACAACAGTGGTCATGCAGCATTGTTCACAATCCAGGTGCCCACTGAAAATCAGATGGATGAGCGAAATGTGCTGTGTGTGTACAGTGGAATATTATTCACCCATAAAAGGGATAGGTAACATTTGATATGAACTATGACATGTAGATTTTGAAAATGTGAAGTGTAAGAGACACAAAAGGATATGTATCCGTTTACACTTCTTTGAGGTATGCTTCCTAGGATAGGAAAAGTCACAGACAGAAAAACCAGGATGGAACTGGAGAGCTAATTGTCTAGTAAGTACGGGATTTTTGTTGAAAATGATGAAAACATTAAAGTATAAATAGTGGCAATAAATTCTGAACTTGTTTAATGCTACTAAATTCTATAGCCGTAAGTGATTCAAATGACAACAACAAACTATTGGGGGATGGAAAATGGCTCGGCAAGTAAAGGCTTCTGTTGCCCAACCTGGCCACTGGAGTTTGGTGCCTGGAAGGTACACAAAAGAAGGAGAGAACCATGTTCTACAGGTTGTCTTCTGACCTGTGCATGAGTACAATGGCATATGAACACACACATATTAATACAGAAAGTATAATAAAAAATAAAAATATTATTCATATTACCACAAAACAAAATACCAGACTTAAAAAAAATCCTCTGGGACATTAGGAGCTAAGCATGGGGGGAGGTATCTGTTTTTACTGCTGTGAACAGACGTCATGACCAAGGAAACTCTCATAAGGACAATATTTAATTGGGGCTGGCTTACAGGTTCAGAGGTTCAGTCCATTATCATCAAGGCAGGAACATGGCAGCATCCAGGCAGGCATGGTGCAGGGGGAGCTGAGAGTTTTACATCTTTATCTAAAGGCTGTGAGCAGAACTGGCTTCCAGGCAGCTAGGGTGAGGGTCTTAAAGTCCATACCCACAGTGACACACCTACTCCAACAAGGTCACGCCTTCTAATAGAGCCACTCCCTGGACTGAGCATATACAAACCATCACAGTGCCTAAGGTTAAAATCTGGCTTCAAGATGGGGTGGATCCTGCCATCTGCACCATGCACTGCCCCCCCAGTTCTAGCGGTACCCTGGTTGGAACTAAATGGTACAGCCAGGAAGAGTGGGAACATTAGAATAACGAGCTCCTTGGTGGCCTTAGCTAGTGGCTATAAAGTGACATATCATGTAGAAATTAGTATCATGATGGGATTTCAATCTATAAACCAGATCTACATACAAGACTAGAGGGTACTGCTTACAACCTCTCCAGATCTACACACAAGGCTGGAAGGTACAGCTTACAACCTCTCCAGATCTACATACAAGGCTGGAGGATACAGCTTACAACCTCTCCATAGTTGCTGTAGATGACTTCCCAATGCAGACAGAGATGATCAGTTCCCACTTAAAAAGTGGAGTTTCCACCTCCCAACCCACTTAAAAAGACTCGCCTTCTTGATTGCTTTTCCTTTAGAAACCACGCTCAGAGCTACAAAACTCAAGTCACTTAAAGGTTAGCAGCATTTGCATGGTGTTAAGTTTGTGTACCGATGGGGGTTGGAAAAATAAATGGGAGATAGACAGCCCCCTAATTAAAAATAGCTGTAGAGACCAAAATCTAATTATAGCTTTGTTTCCTGAAACTTGGAGAGGACTCTGGCACGTTGTCAGAGATGGTGGCTTCCAACGCACCTTGGGACAGTCACCCTACTGTATCAATCTGTTTTCTCTGAGATCAGTCACTCCTCAAGAGAGGTGGAAAGCTAATAAGGCTTGAAAGACCCCATGATCCCATAAAGTTACAAGATTCACAGGGTCCCTCCTTAAGGCTGTGTAAGGGATGAACCATGGTTGGCTGGGTAAAGGAGACTTTTGCCTGCAAATTGTGTAAGGAACTTCTGGAGGTTAAGCAGTCACACTTGTGGGACCGAGTTCCTTCCCACTGCTGGGTGGGTTAGGAGAGGCAAAACATGGGGAGCTTGACTGCGCTTATCCCAAGGAGCTGCCTTCGGTTCTGGGCTTCAGGGAAGCTCTGAGACACTCCTTTGGGGTGGGAAAACACAATCAGAGATGGGGGAGGGGAGAAATTGGGGTTTCTTGACCTCTGGGCCTCCATTTGCCGCTGAAGAACCACACAGAGAAGTTGAGAACGAAATATCAGGGGTCCACGGGCCCCAGATCAGGCCCGGACCAGGTGCTCCCAAACTCCTGGACATTCAGGGGTTGCTGAGTCATGAGGAGTTGAGAGCGGAGACCAGGGCCCATGGGCTGAGGACAGTTAACCAGCCCCCATAACACCTGCTGGGGTGATCTATTTCGGTGGTGCAGCTGTCTTTGAATCAAGTTTCTGCAAGCATCCCAGTAAACTCATTGGTTCACCTAAGTAAGCTTGGTAGAATTCGTTCTTCCTGTGTCGTCCGTACCTAACCAGCCCGATAATGAGGTTATATGATCGTCCAAGTTGCTCTAGGAAAAAATCACAGAACACAGCCACTGAGTCACATATACTATAAAGATATGCTCAGTGACCCTCCCTAGGATTAACTGTGTTATGTTCACCTATTTTCTCTTTCCTTTAACTCCTAGTGGCTCCACCTCTCCAACACTCCCTTCTGTTTGTATTTTGTATAACTCTGTCACCAGGACCAACCATTAGGTCAGGACATACAATCTCCTGTTAATGTCACCTGGAACTGCCTCAATGTCAAGATTATTCTCTGCAGACATCCACCTTATTCCACTTCATGAAAACTCCAGTGGACAAGAGAAAGACAAAACCTGTGTGCTTGTTAAAAGAGAAAGTGACAGATATTCTTAGTTGTTGACTTGGCATATCTGGGAAAAGGGAATCTATGAAGAACTGCCTCCACCAGAGTGTACTGCGGCCATGTTATAGGGTCTTTCTTGATTTATTATCAGTTGCTGCAGGAAGGCCCAGCCTTAGGGTAATACCTGTGGGTGATACTGTTCCTAGGCAGGTGGCTTGGGGTATAAAAAA
>JADRCC010170026.1:0-11807 GCA_019843855.1 Hylomyscus alleni | reverse complement strand
AAAAAAATACATATTATGATTCATAACAGTAGAGAAATGACAGTTATGATGTAGCAACAAAAATAGTTTTATGATTGGGGTTATCACACCATGAGGAGCCGCACTAAAGTGTGGCATTATTAGGAAGGGTGAGAAGCTCTGCTCTAGGCCCGTTTTGTCCTGGTCTTTCCATCTCATTAAATAGCCTTTGGGTTTTCCTGCCTTCATGGTACCAGGATCCTTCTGCTTCTCTTCCTCAAATCCACTAACAAAGCCCCTAGTTTCTACCCCTCCAATTTCCACAGCCTTTTAAGATCAGGGTTCCCTCCAAACTGCATAATGGTAATCCTAGAGTCTATGCTCCCTCTCTGTTTTCTGTGTGATTAAAGTTCTGTTAAAGTAACTCTAGAGGCAAGAAGAGTCACCACCAGGAAGTCATTGCCAGCTTTGACTTACTCTAAAAATTACTTGAGATTAGCAATTCAAAGGAAGAAAAGTGTGCTTGGCCTTCTAGTTGTGGAGGTTTCCTTTAGTGGCCAAGTAACCTCTGTCCTTTTGGGGCCTGTGCTAATGCAGTGTGTCACAGCAGCAGCGCATGATAGAGGAAGCTACTCCTATCTTGGTGACTGGGAAACAGACAGGAAGGTCTGATGTCCGAATACTCTTTCAAAGTCTTCCCCCATAACCTAACCCCTCCCACCGGGGCCTACTTCTTAAAGATCCACTACCTCCTAATAATACCATAAACTGCTGGCCAAACCTTGACTATATGGGCCTGGCTGAAGTTTGGCCTTACAGCATTCTTCAAGTCATTCTGTTTATGGTGGGTAATCTTAATTCCTATTTAAGCAAACTTTGCTGTGTACTCTTCTAAAAGCTCCCTGTCATCTATACAATCTATTTTCATAAGTTCATAACTAACTTCCTAAGTTAATTCGCTTCTTAAGCATTATGTAAGTGAGACTTAGTTATCAAAGACTACAGCATGACCGCGTCTACTTTGTTTGATGGTTAGTGAGTTTCTAGTTTGAACAGTACTGCTACAAACACTGACATGCTCTTTGGGAAATGTACATAAGTTCTATTTGGTATGCAGGTTGGAGTGTAGCTGCTGAGTTCATTGGTAGGGATAGATTCCTCTTCCGATACCAGCCAGTATGATGGGAGAGTTCTGCTGGTGCATGTCCTCAGGGACTCATTGTCTCTTTCAATATGAACGTTTGGATAACGGAGTGTGTGTGTGTGTGTGTGTGTGTGTGTGTGTGTGTGTGTGTGTGTGTGTGTGTGTGTGTATTGAAATAGGTACTTCCTATGTAGCTCAGTCTGTCCTGTAATATACTCTTTGTAGCCCAGGCTGGACTCTAAGTCATGTATACTCTTTCTGCTTCCACCTCCTGATGGCTGGGATTGCCAATATGATCAACCATGCTCAGCAAAGTAGTGGGGTTTTATTTTGTTTTGGGGTTCTCTCCTTCCTCCCTCCCCTCCCTCCCTCCCTCCCTTCCTCTCTGTCTCTGTGTCTCTGTGTCTCTGTCTCTGTCTCTGTCTCTGTCTCTCTCTCTCTCTCTCTCTCTCTCTCTCTCTCTCTCTCTCTCTCTCTCTCTCTCTTTCTTCAACAGGGGTCTCACTATGCAGCCTTGACAGACTTGAAACTATGTAGGCCAGGCAATTCTCAAACTCATAAGATCGGCCTGCTTTTTCCTCCAGGCACTAGGATTTAAAGGCATGTGCTACCACACGATGCCTACAGTGATTTTTTTTTTTTCTTTTTTCAAGAAACAAACTTTTTTTTTCATTTAACTGCAGCACAAAATGTTATTTTCTTTATGATGAACAGTTTATATATGTTATTTAAATACACTTAGCTTCCCTCAATCAGAAAGCTACTCTAGGTTCTCTAAAAGTTTATTGTCTTACCATGACATTTTATCTGTAATACATACAGAATGGATTCATGTAAAAAAGAAATCTTTTCTCCAATGTCAGTGACAATTTTCCTCTCCCAGAGCACGAGGTACCCTCTTTTCAAACCCAAGTGCAGCTTCCTACTGCACTTGGAGTAAGGCGTGTGTCTCTGCCTCGCCATACCCCCTTGGTCCTGCAAGGCCTTGTTGTTGGGCCTGTTCTGGGATGTGTGTATAACAGAACTTGTTTTGTAGGCATGAGTTAAATCCACCTTTGTCAAGGAATTTATTTCCACTGTTGATCACATTCATATTTCCTCCACTTAAAATTTTTAAGCTAACGTCTGACACACAGTTCTTTTGATTTATCATCAAATGTCATAAAGTTACAGAGCAGAAACAGATTTTGAAGGTCATCTCTCTCAGCTTTGAAGCATTTCTGGGTCAATTGACAAAGGTAGGGTGCCTTTGGTGGGTGATAGTTTCCTAAGCTTCCCCACCCTGTAGCTGTGTGAGAGAAGAGCCGTATTCTTAGGGCAAGCACACGGAAACTTTTAGGAATAAGGATGCTGTGGTGTACACAACACGTCTTCAAATGGCTCAAGAAAAAAATTGTCTCTGCATACCCATGTGTTCATGTACAAAGTGAAGGACCAAAGACATACAGACAAAATATTAACGGGTGGGATTGGGCTAAGGGTATATTAGTGCTATTTAACATATGACTTCTGTGTGAGCTCATATCCACAGTTTTTTTAAGTACCTCATCTGTCCCTCTGAAACACTGAGGGAGGGTGACTAATGCACTTTACTCCAGTGTCCCCCTTCTTATAGGGGAGCAGTCCCCGAGCTCTCCTCAGACACTGCGGCTAGTACTCTGCTGGGTAGCAGGATACTACCAACTTAAAAGACTCATAATAAAATTTTAATATTTTTAAATAATATAATATTTCTGTCATTACCTGGCCAGCCCTACCACCCCTGACTTCTCTGTCTTCTTGTGGTTGATCAGGCGTGAGTGCACTTGTATCTCAGCACCAATCTGTTCTTCTCTTTCCTGACAGCTACTGCTTCGTGGGACACCTTTCTCATGCTGTGGAGTTTGAAGCCACACACTAGAGCTTACAGATACGTGGGCCACAAGGATGTTGTGACCAGCCTGCAGTTCTCTCCACAAGGAAACCTATTAGCCTCTGCCTCGAGAGACAGAACGGTTAGACTCTGGGTTCTTGATAGGTAAGAGGAGCAAACACTGATGGGGTCTGGGTTGGAGCTATAGGAGGTGCTGAGGCCTGACTGCTCCTAATGTGCCTCTAGGGGATGCTTCAACGCCCTAGTGACCTGTACTCATCGGGGTAACAGACACACTGCCCTGGTTTTAAAGTCAAACTATCTCACACGAGTTTCTCAAAATTCAACTCAAAATTATGCCCTCTTCTTGAAAACTCCTTTGTAACCTGGAGATATGCACAATATGTAAGAAGCTTTGGGAGATGGCTAGAAATATTGATGTCAATCTGAAAGAAACATAGTATCATATATTAGAAGGTCATTATTAGCCCCACAGTGCCCACCCAGTCAGGGTTTTTAAGGGCCCTGGTGACCCTGCTGGCACCCCTGTGCCTGGAGCATTCTTTGATTGTTATCATTCATTGTGGAGCTCTAGAATCTTCTTATTTAAAACATTTCTGACAAATACATAAATCATTGTTGGGTGTGGTGACATATACCTGTAATCTCAACACTCAGAAGACAGACACAGGCCTGAGTTCAAGGCCAGCCTGGTACACAGAGTGAGTTCCAGGACAGCCAGGGTTATACAGAGAAACCCTGTCTCAAAAAGCCATTCATATATATTAATATATACTATATTAATACATTTACTGAAGTTATATTGTTTGATAATCAATCTTCTGTTCAGACATGAGCTGATAGCCTGTCTGTTGTAAAAGTTTTGTAGTTAGGATATCTTTTAAGTTTTAAATTCTAAGTATATAAAATTTCAAACATCCATAAAAAATGAATAGCCTCACTCCCTTACCGCCCCAACCAACAGCTGCAATAGCTACCACTGTTCAGCCATCCTTGAATCACATAGCTACCTCCAACTTCTTCTAGACTGCTTTTCTAATGATCCCTGTATGTACTGTCACTTTCCTCTGTCCTATACCAGAGGACGGGAGTGCCAGCCTTTCCCTTAACTCTACTGTGGCAGGATTTGATTTGCAGTGTGTAACTAAATGGGCCGGGCACCTATGGAGGAAGAAAGCTTACAAGTGATCGCCTGCCACTAGGAACTTGATTCTGCCACCACCCAAGGGGAATTCTGCTCTGAAAAGTCTGAGTGATATACTATCAGAAGTAAAAGCTCCTGGCAGGAATTGACACAGAAATGTGTGTGGACTGTCGGGAAATTCAGAGGAGGAAGGGGAGGGCTTAGGGTTCAGGCAAAAACATGTGCTGTAAAATCCTTAGCCTTGGAAATCTAGGACAGTTCATTGTTTAAAGAGTTGCAGCCTTTTGTGTGTAAGTGATTTGGGACATCTCAGGAGTCAAAGCTTAGCAAGGTAGGTGTGCTAAAATCTCACTGAATCATTAACTTGGTGTATATATATCTACAAAGTGATTTGTATTTCTGTACCTTGGATTCTCTTTCTAAATAAGGTCACAGTTAGGCCAGTGCAATGGGGAATTTATATATCAGTGATTAGTTACCTATTGCTGTTTAAAATCCCCCATAGTGAGCACCTTAATCCAAAAACCATCACCTCTCATTCTTCTGTGAGTATTTGGAGTGTTTTTTTCCTGGTGTGGTGTTGGATATGCATACAGCCTCTCGTGAATGATCAAAAGTGTGTGCCTCAGTCACAAGTCTGGGACCTTGATTTTCCTTGAGCCTGCTCTTCCAGTGGGATAACCTAGACTTTCCCAGAGTGACAGTCAGCTCCAGGACTATAACAGCAAAAGCTGTTGGACCTGTTAAGGACTAGGCTGTCAACTGCACAGTACCACTTGTGCCAGACAGAGTAGTCACAAAAATCTGAATGGATTCAGAAGAGAGGAGCAACCCAGCCAAGAACACAAGAACTCTGCTCCCGGCATCTGCTGAGCTTCCTGTGTAGGCTGGGCTAGCCCAGCTGGGGAAGCCCTAGAAAGGATGTGTGTAGTACTACAGTCTGCGGGTGGAGTGGAGACTGAAATTCAGGAAGTATTTTTTATGATCTTGACTGTGTCTGTGGCTTCTTGGTCACTACAGAGGACAAGCCTTTCCTTTGCTGTCTCTATGATTGAAGGAGAGCAAGGCAAGGTGTACCTGATTCCTTCTCACAAGAGTTCCCCTTGAAAATGAGCTGAAATGTAGCCCCTGAATATACTGTTCTGGATTGATAATATCAATCATTGCATATGTATTATCATATGCCTGTTGATAGAATTAATGCTAAAGTGAAATTTGCCTCTGTAGACCACTGGATGGGCAAGCCAGACTGAATCCAAGAAGTTTTAAAGTATTGAGTACAGACTGTTATTGAACTCTTTCTGTATATCTGACATATGTTAAAGGGTGGTCTCACAGAGATGAGTAATGTCATCCCTGTCCTCAGAACCCTCACTGGTTAGTAGAAGAGAAATGGTTACATTTTTAAAAGTCAAGATAGACTGCAGTAATTCACATCGTCGCTGTAGGTCAGGAGCAGTGTGGTTTGGTCAGAGGTCCGCAGTGGGAACAGTCTTCCTAAGCAGGACTGCAGAGGCAGAGCTGTGTCTGAAGCACTGTGAGCACTCTGGGGACAAAGTCAGCTCAGTGCCGGATATCCTGCCAGTGAGCTTAAGTAAGGCGTTGTACTTTACAGTGAGGGAGCCAGTTACGTGTTTACACTGGGCTTTTATGAGCTTGGCATTACCTTTCAACAAGTGACACGCACAGTATGTAGGTGACTGGGGGAGGGTAGAGATTAGAGCAGGGAAACTGTTTAAGAGGCTTTGCAGTAATCTAGGTGAAGGGTGTGAAGGATGTAAGTTCTGAGGGCAAGCAGAACTGGTGTAGTAAGAAGACAGCTATTCAGGGCATGTGGAGGAAGAGGTAACCACAGGGTCTGTTGATGTAATGCATGGAGGAGACGCTGCATATCATTTCTCTTGGCTCCTCTCATACAGCCATGCTGCTGTTGCCCCCAAGATAAAAAATACAGGGTGAGCTACAGGTGTTTCAGTGTCATGTGAGCATCTGAGATCTGGCTGAATACTGTTGTCTTTTCTTTTGTGAGCATCATGGCAGTCTTCCCACGAACCGTGTAGGAAATGATTTTCTAAATGCTAAGGTGGCCAGGTCCTCGTTAAAGTGCAGCATGACCATGCCTCAAAAACAACACTGACAGTTTCCCAATATTCCCCTTGGAACTCAGCACCTCGGAGCGGCTGATTCTTCTTTGAAGGGAAGAGGAGCAGGGGTGTTTGCAGAGATTTTAACTTAGCACACCTTAACAGGAGAGCTGTCAGGAAGAAGAGAGGGCACTCGCATGTGGGCAAGGGCTTCTCCAGAGTGACCAGCCTGCATCTGCTTTTTAACAGATTTTGCTCCCGTACAATGCTCACATTGTATTCTCCATTGCTCTGTTATCTTTTCTCCTTCCCCACTCAAGAAAACAACATGGACCTGTAATTTGAAAGCACCTTTGTTTTGTTCATGAGTATAAGATTGCAGCCACGGGGTTAGCAAGGCCGTAGGCACACACTGGGCCTCTGTAATTGGTCACTATAGGCTGGAAGAGTAGGGGAAAGGGAGGTTCTCAGGAGACGTAGCACAGGAAATACCTCCTCCCCACCCAGACTGTCAGCTCAAGGAACTCCAAGTGGCTCAGGTTCAATCCTGTGCCTCTGGGCTATTGGTTTTAACCAACCTCGCTCCTCGGAATTGAAACGTCTTTAAACTACAGTTGCTGTTTCTAGAGTACCACAAAGTACAGTATAGCTGCTGGTTCAAAATACACTTTTCCCAGCTTCTATGCAGCTGTGCATTTTAGGGGCAGGGTAAGCAGCCTCTGGAAGTCAAGTGTCAGCTGGGATTTCCGTGAGCCAAGCCAGCACACCACAGAAACTGAGGGTCCCGCCCACAGTACATGGCCTTCACAGACTTCTTAAAGTTCTGTGTGCATTAAGCTGTTAGTGCTTCTATTTCTTCATGGTGACTGAGTATTAAATCAAATAATTTATCACTGTTTAACTGTGTTTTCAGGAAAGGGAAATCTTCAGAATTTAAAGCACACACAGCCCCAGTTCGAAGTGTGGACTTTTCAGCTGATGGCCAGTTCTTGGTTACAGCATCTGAAGACAAATCCATTAAAGTATGGAGTATGTACCGTCAGCGCTTCCTCTACTCCCTGTACCGACACACGCACTGGGTACGCTGTGCTAAGTAAGTGCAAATGGTTCTTCATCCAATAGTCCTCCTGCTCCAAACTATATTAACGCCCCACCCACAACCTCCAGACAAGGAACTAGGGTCATGTCCGTTCATTCACTCAGCAAACGTTTATTCTGTGACTGCTTTGTGCTGGGATCTCTTATAAACAAAGCTGTCAGAATCCCTGTTCTCATGAAGCTTATACTGTAGAGTTTCATGTGTGTCTGTGTGTGTGTGTGTGTCTGTGTGTGTGTGTGTGTGTGCATGTATATGACAGCAGTAAATCTGTGCCATTTTAAATAGATCTTTAAATAGATCTTGAGCGAACTGAAGGCTAATTTGTTTGTAATGGGTATGGTATGGCCACTGCTCCCCGTGCTTGCTCACGTCTGCAGTAAGAGAACCACAGGGTGGGAAAGGTGAAGCTGAGGTAAGGCATGTGAACAGGGTTAAAGTTGTGGACAAGGAGAGCACAGACAAAGCATCTGTAGTTGAGAGATGAGCTCCATCCTGGGACAATGGGAAGGGAACCCCCGGGCGCAGCTCCCCCACTGACGGCTGCAGCTTGTAAAAATGAAAATCACTGGAATAGAGAACCTAAGCTGAGAACTGGAGGAAGGGGTTCCAGACTGGAAAAGAACTGCCCAGGCCCACAGCAAGGAGTGCACACTGTATCTCCAGTGTTGTCAGCATGGTACCGGTCATTTTAGGAATGAAAGAGTGGAGAGCAGAGGGCTCACGGAGGCTCTGCTAACGCCAAGCCATGTGAGGCAGGGTTGCTTCGGCTGTATACAGAGGAAGGCATGATTTGCTTCCCCGCTTGGCAAATGAGGCTACAGAGAGTTAAAACTGAGACTCTTTTAATAGAAAGTGTCAGAAGCCCAGCTGCGGTTGTTTTTCTTCCTCCTCAGTGGTTAGCTGCCTGGAGTATTTAATAACGTTGCACTGAGCAGGGCACAAACAGAACCAGGAATGATTCTGGGCCTCTGCATGCTTGCTTTATTCTTTCAAGCACACAGCTACTGAGGCTACAGCCAGCTCCAAGCTTCAATCCTCACAGCTTAGAGGGTGCCCAGGAAAAGTCCCTTCCTCCGTATTTCTCTTAGCAAAAGGCCAGAAGTGACTCAGGCCAAAGGAGAGTCCTATGCCTAATGGTGAGAAATGGTGGGTCCCTCTTGCCAAACTTGTACTTGTAAAAAGGGTTGCTTTGGTCAGAAGCCAACTCACACTTATACCATATATTCTAGCAGGGAAGAGAAGAGCAGTCTCACAGAAATGGTGGCATGAGCGTGCTCACTGGGAATCGGTGGTCCCCATGCTCCCAGCCAGGTTCCAATGGAGAGGGATTTTGAGTCTAGCTGTCTGTGTGACCCAACAACTCCCCATCTTCACTGCTGTTGTGGTCTCAATAGGAGGTAATCACTCAAATGGTGTTAAGTATAATCTATGGTGATGAATCTAACCAGAATAAAAAAGATAGGAGGTTGTATTTTTAGTGAATTGTGTTTTCTTCAAAAGAAGTCAGTTACTTTTGCCCTGCAGCCATCACAGGGTCACTTCTCTCTCCACACCTGTGTGGTTAAGAACATCCAGTCTCAGCCAGGAGGAGTGGGACACGGCTTAATCCCAGCAGGAAGGCAGATCTGTGTGAGTTTGAGGACAGCCAAGGCTACAAAAAAAACCAAACAAACAAAACTAAAAAACTGTCTTGAAAATCCAAACCTAAATGAATGAATGAATTGAATGAGGTTGTCCCTAGTATGAAAGAAAAAGTCAAGAGCACTTATGCATTAATGACTGTCACACATTCAGGGCATACACGGGTGCTGGTGAGAGCTGGCTGATTTCTCATGCTCTTGTCCTCGATGACAAGATCCACTTACTCCGTGTGTTGAGATGGTGCTTCTGAGGGGCCATGCATAAAGGGGAGAGTGAACTTTGTTTGTTAGGCATAGAGGATGGCACTAGTGGGGACTTGATTTCCCTGGGAGAGGGAGAGAGAATAGATTTTCGGGGTGGACTGGAACAAGGGAGGAGAGGAGGGCATGAGCACAGGAGCATCAGGAGGGGAGGGGAGGGGCATGGGATTGTGGGAGGGAATGTGGGAGGGACAGCTAGAACTGAGGGGCAGTGCAGTGAAACTTCCATAACCTGTGAAGGTCTCCAAATAATGAGAGGTGGAACCCCAACTGGCTATCTCTTGTTACAGAAGCTTCTGGGACTGGGACTGGGTTCTATCCAGTTGAGCTGCTGGCTGAAAGGGTCCTACGGAAATCCCCAAACAATCCAGTTGACCCATAACGTCAGTTTGATGGTTTTTATTTTATCTTATTATATTTTATTTTGTTATGCTTTGTTGTAACCTCTTAGAAGCCTGTTCTTTTGGAATGAGAGAAAGAAAGGGAGTGACTCTGGTTGGGGGTGGGTGAAGTGGAGCTGGAAGGAGTAGAGGGAGGGGAAAAGAATTTATTTAATAAAGGGAAAATATAGTATTTTTTACACAATATATTCTAAGTATGATCTCCCCACCTATCCAATTCCATGCCTTATCTCTCTCTCTCTCTCTTCAGAAAACAAATAAGCAAGTAAAAAGAACAAATAAGAATAAAACAAAGAAAAAGCACGAGAAACACATGCACATTCACACATATCCCAAAATCTATGAAAAAATAAAGCCAGAGCCCAGAATATACTAACAACAGACCTATACGGTAAAAAATGTCCAAGCAAAGCAATATGAGACACACACAACACAATCTCCAAAAATCTAGTTTCAGTGCCAGAAACTAAATTGTTATAAACTGTGACTTAAAGGAAAATGAGATAAGGGAGGATAAGGGAGGCACTGAAGAAAAGTCAAGAGAAGAAAGAGAGCGAGACATTCTGGGCTCAGAGCTGAGGGAAGGGAAGGGCAGGAGCGAGAGAGTGTATTCACAGGTAGGAAGAGGGCAGAGGAAACCAGCGGAGAAGCACTGTGGCCTGAAGGACCCGGTGTTCTCTTGGGAGTGTTATTACCAGATGTGGTTAGAACACAGTGCTTAGTTGGGACAAAGCCCTCCAGTGTTGCTGTGCCTAACTAAACCACATTGATGCTCTGTGTTCAGACACAGTAACGGCGCTTTGGCCATTGTAAGAATGAGAAGCAGAAGTCATGAGCATTGCCATTGGACGGCTCTCTCCAGCTGGGCACTGCCAGTCAGAGAAAGCCTGCAGGAGCCTTTTTAAGTGGAAAAGGGGACCATGGTGGAAGGCTAAGCTTCTTACTGTTTCTGGTAGTAGGGCTGAGCCTTCCCTCCTCTGTGTGGGTGTGGACAGAAGTGAGCCGTGCTTGAGCCTGTCACCTTCTTAGAGTCAGGTCTGTAGCTGGTGAGAGATGCCATGGACAGAGATCTGACTTCAAAATGATGCTGATCCAGAGGTGGGCAGACAGACAGCATTCTAATCGAGTGCTCTGCTTTCTGCATACAGCCATCCCTGAGAGAGGATGAGAGGGAGAAAGGAGACAGTGCTGGAATACTCCTCCCTGCTTTTGTGCTTGTGCGTATGAGATGCTTCTGTAGGAGATGACATTAAAACAGAAGGGTCTAGGAGAAGACACTCAGTTTCCAGTGAAAATGCCTGTTTGCCCCCATATCCAACCTTACTGCCTTAGTTGGCCCTTTATGGGATCTTTTAAAGTCATCTTTTAAATGTTCTCTGTGCTACAGAATCTTCTGTGTATATGCACACACACACACACACACACACACACACACACACACACACACACTCATAATGCATACATGCTACACACACATACACACACATATACATACATGCACACGCACCCCAATACCTTCCCATACATATGCACACATACACACACACATACATGTGCATGTATACTCACATACATGCTCTCACACACACATATATACACACATGTGCATGCACATACACACCCCAATACCTCCCCACACATATGCACACATATACACACACATACACATGCATGCACACTCACATACATGCTCACACATACACATACACACACACACACCTCTCTAACCATGTCATCTAACCTGGGTGACTCCTTACCCAGGCTCATCTTTTTCCTTCTGTGACAAACTGTCTCTCTTTGTCCCTTTCACCATTCAGTTGCCTTCCCACAGCTGTGCAGGGCTCCTTCACAGCACAGCTGTGTCCTGAGTTTCTGCACCTGCTACAAGCCTTACCCTCTGATCCTGCTCTACAGCTCTTCCTCCAACAGCCGGAGCCTGCTGATGTCACAGTGCCTCGGAGGTCTGTTGGCATAGGTCTCCTTCCCTGTTAGACTTTGAGTTACAAGTATTTTATCTTGCTGTGTTGTCTTGCCAGGCCCTATTCTAAATTCTGTGGGTATAAGAGAAGTAGAAACAGGGAAATCTTGTGCTGGTAGGGCCTCTTCTGCCAAGAGGAGACAAATAGCAAATGTATTAACACACATACACACACACACACACACACAGAGAGAGAGAGAGAGAGAGAGAGAGAGAGAGAGAGAG
>JADRCC010170020.1:0-11019 GCA_019843855.1 Hylomyscus alleni | reverse complement strand
TGTGTGTGTGTGTGTGTGTGTGTGTGTGTGTGTGTGTGTGTGTGTGTACATGTGCATGTGTTTTGGGGGGGTGCATGTGCACATGTGTGAACATTAGCAGGGTGGGAATGCACGTGAGTCATTATTAGTCTCACTGTTTGAAGTTGGTGCTTTGTCTGGAAGCCTGGATCTCCCAGGAGAGTTACGCTGCTGCTCTGGAATGTCAAGACCTAGCCATCGCTCCTCCTCCTCTTCTAATTCGGCAGAAATCTTGCACCTGTAATCTCCCTAGAGATTAAAACCTCCGTGCCTATCAGCAGATCTCCAGGGTAACGGAGGGAGTGCTAAGATAAGACCAGATAGAATGTGAGCCCCAAGTGTAGACTCAGGGCAGAGCCACAAGTATAAGCCATCCATTTTTTCCTCAGTATGGAAGAATGGAAAGAAGGCAAAGAGCCCTGAGGACTTCAAGAATCATAGAGACTTCTGAAAGAAAGTTGTCCCTGCCATCCCAAAGGCATAAACTTCAGAATCCTCAAAGTTAAGTACTGTGTACCCTAGCAAGGACACAGTGGTGGGGCCGTGTAAGCAAGCATCTGGCCTCATCGATGACTACGGGACCATTTTTTTTCAGGTTCTTATTTAGAGTACCTACAGACTAGGATAATTGACCCCTGTAAAAGTTTTCCACTTTGTTTCTGTATTTATGTAGAATTATTGACTTATTTATTTCATTTACTTTCAACAACAATATGTGTTCTTGAAAAAAGAGTAACAGAAAGGTTTGCCAAGGCTTTCCTCCTCCAGAGGCAGCCCTTTTAAAAGAGATAATTGCGGCTATGCTGTCTCATGTATGTCCTTTCAGAAATTATACATATGTGTATATATATATATATATGTATATGTTTATATATACATATGTATATGTATACATATGTATATATAAACATATGTATACATATGTGTGTATATATATATATGTATATATATATATATATATACATACACACACACACTATGGGATTATTCTGTGTTCTTGCCTACTAAAATTTCAGTGGGGCCTACTATAAAAACTCACTGTAAATACCCCAGCCTACATTAGAAATTGAAACACATATTTGTCTTCTTTATGTTTATGGAAAAGGAATTGTATATATCATATATACATATATATTACATATAGTACATATAAACATTATCATACTATTTTACTTGTTTCATGAATCTGTGTTCTAGTGATATCTAGATGTTGATGTTATGGTAACAAAAACCAGGTGCTAACATGGAGATGTTGCAAGGCAAAATTTTATCTTTACAGCAGGGCCAGACTTATATTCTCCCTTGGCAGGAAAATGAAGTGGCCCAAACCAGAAACAAAAAGAACTTCTTATAGCCAACGAGCTAGTGACTTAAAAAAGAAATGGAATTTTTCAGTTATTTTTATGATCTTGGGAAAGGTACATCTTATGGGCCTGTGGTCAGACATTTAACATACCTTGAAACTTTTTATGGTCTGTCAATTCTCAGAACAATGAAAACAATTTACAATGTGTAATTCACAAGACTATTGAGGAAGATCAAATCAAAAAGAAACCAAGGTGACCTCTAGCTAAGGACATGATCAAAGGTTAACCTTGTTTAACTAAAGAGGAACATGAAGTCAGCTGTCCCTTCAGAGCCAGAAGGACTGAATAAGGGCAGATTGGTTGGAAGGAGCCTTGAGGTGCTGTCAGAAAGTGGTCAGTGGTGTCACATGCCTTTGATCTCAGCATTCAGGAGGTAAGTAGGTCTCTGTGAGTTCAAGCCTAGTGTGAGGTACAGAATGAGTTCCAGGACACAGAGAGCTCCACAGAGAAACCTAGTCTTGAAAAACCAAACCAAAATAAAATAACAAGACAAATGAAAATAATAAGATAAAACTGTCCCCATCAGCGAAAAGAGGATGCCGGGCTGTACAGGAAACAAGCACTTTCCTAATAAGTAAAGGCCCCAAGTCAGTCCAGTGTTTTCTCACCTCAGCATGTTGGATAACTACACATACATAGCTTCCTACTACCCTTTGTGTGAATTCAAGTTCACAAGAGTGCTTTTAGTCACTAACCAATATATAGATTAAATGTACGGGGCTTGGTCTTCATTAACACTACTATTCTCAATCTCTTTATGCACAAGAACTTTTTTTTTTTTCCAAGACAGGCTTTCTCTGTGTAGCCCTGGCTGTCCTGAAACTCACTCTGTAGACCAGGCTGGCCTCGAACTCAGAAATCCACCTGCCTCTACCTCCCAAGTGCTGGGATTAAAGGTGTGTGCCACCACTGCCCAGCTGCACAAGAACTTTTTACAAGATGCCCTGTAAGCGGACACACCAAATAGAAGAGAATGTGAATTCCCAGTATTGCCACATCACTGTACCAAAACACTGTTCCAATTCATAATCACTGAGAGAGACAACTTTATCTCAGGATTTCCTGGTAGGAAGTGCTGAGTTGTGCTGCCACAGACCCAGCCCTGCTGGCTTGGGTTGTAGGGACTACTACCCTCTGCCCCTTTGCATCCAGAATTGTAGTCACATGGACACACTCAGCTTTCTCTGAGCTTCTCTGCTGAGCAGTTTGCATCAGTAATGCAGCCTAACTGTGGTGGGGCATAGTCCCATCCACACTGAGCGTCATGTTTCAGTTTTCCGACCACCATCAGAATATTTCATTTCTAAACCTAAGGAAGAGTCAAGTACCGAGGAGGGGAGTGGGAAGGCAGGTGTAGGGTTATCTGGGAGGGCATCAGAAAGGACCAAGGCAGAAAGACAGATGAGAACACTATACATGGATCTGTGTGACAATCAGGCATTCAGGTCTGAAGGAGTAACATCCTGAGGGAAGGAAGGAGAGTACTGTGAAGGACCTAGACCAATGGCTCCCCACCTTCCCAATGCTGCGAGCCTTTAATACAGTTCCTCATGTTGTGGTGACCCCACCCATAAAATTATTTTTATTGCTACTTCACAACTGTAACTTTGCTTCTGTTATATATTGTGATGTCAATATCTGGGTTTTCTGATGATCTTGGGCAATTGCTGTGTGACTCAAAAGGGTCACAGGCGAAGGTAGGGAACAACTGACCTAGTGGGGAGAGCTGCCAGCAAGGCTGGGAGGGAAGGCAGGAAGTTTAACCCCTGGCTGCTTTTGTCAGGTACTCAAATGCTTCTCAGAACCGCCTCCTCCATCTTCACCGACACTCAGCTATTACTGTCCCGTGTCTTCTCACGCATATGTTGCCACTGATTAAAATCTACGCATGGAATGGAAGTTACTGGAGTTATCATTTCCTCACTAAAAGAATGGATAAAAATAGAACTAGCTAAGACTATATTTCAAACCACAAACTGGGAAATTTCTTTCTGCTTTTAAAGAAAAGCAGCCTGGGACTCAAATTCTATTACATATGTTCTTAATCAAGAGAGCAGGTACAAAGAATGTGCTTTTGAAATGATGAGAGCTTCAAAGAAATATTTTTAAAAAGTTAGATTATTTGGGGTGCAGAGAGAAAAACAATGTTTGGAATCCTGTGCAGTCATAAGTTGGAAAAAAATACAAGACTCCTGATATGTAAATGGGTATTGTTTCTGTGCTTGAGTCCCCTCTGATACCCAACTTGCATATACATATACATATGCAGGTACACATACACATACATGTTCATATACATGTACATGTACATATACGTACTTTTTAAAGTATAATACAAATGTTTAAGCCCAGTTCTCAGAAGGCAGAGACAGGTAGCTATCTCTGATGGTCATGCCAGCCTGGTTTACAGAGGAAATTCCAGGATGACTGGGGCCATATAGTGAGACCCTGTCAGAAAAAAAAAAGATCCCCTTGGACATTTACATTAAAAACAGTAGACTAGTGAACCTTTTCATTCAGTTTTCCTCGCTTCTGTAATTTGTAATTAAACCCGTATTTTCCTCCAAATCACATGTTCTTAGACTTTAATCAAAGCATAGGTGTGTGAGAATTCAGAGTTTTGTTTGTTGTTAGTTGCTTTTCTTCTGCTCTTGATGTGTGGTAGATTTGTAAAAGGGAAATGTGAATGGTCATGTAGAAACGAGCCCTGCTGTTCTTCCTCTACCTAGAGCTCTGCCCTTGGAGCCTGTCCCACACAAAGGTGGGCATGCCTCGGAGCCCGGCCCTCTTCCTTCCTCCCTTCCCTTCCTCCCACCCTCCACATCCTAGTCTGTGGTCCACGTCATATTCAAAAACATCACGATGTATTTCCTGTTTAAAATCTTTAGTTGTTTTTAGTTAGCTTCAAGCTGCTAACTAAAATTCATGAAATTCCTGTTACTTCGATGCTCTACAGTCCCTTTCTGGCAAAGGTTCTCTTAGGGACACCACTTTAGTGCTCATGAACCTTCTACTCCAGATCATCAGAGGACCGCTCAGCACATGTGGAAGCTTGCCGCCATCTTCCCCCCTGCCATCCCTGGAAGCTGGAGGTCACGAACCCCTCCTCTAAAGTGCGGTTTCCCAGACTCTCTTCTCCTAGGGTCCCTGTGAAAATGAATGCACCTGCACAGGACCGGAGGCTCCCCCATTCCACACAAGTTCCTAGGTGACTCTGAAAACTCACTGATGAATTAGAAAATTCAGACATTATTGTCACCTATCCCTCTGAAGAAACTGCAGATGAAGAAAATGTATACAAAGCTTAAAGGGCCACCTGACTTGGTAGTGGTCACAATGTCTGCTAGACTGAAAGGTGAACTAAGTTCTTAGCACTCTGTTCCTTGGGCGTTTTATTTTCCCAAGTCACTGTCAGTCTCTCCTGTGGAATTCAGTAGACAGACAAAGAGGAAGCTGCTTGAATCCTGAGTCTTCGGCACTGCAGACCTGCAGGCTGATGCAAAGCCCCCACCCCTGTTAGTACCACCAGCATCGTGTGGCGTGGAAGATGCCCTCACTATCCCTCACTGCAAAGTGCAGCCCTGGCTCTTTACAAAATGCTTGTCTTGTACAAAGGAATGAGCCAGGAGCCAGCAGAAGGCCTGGTCAGAAAATTCTACCTTCAGCATGTTGGTTGGTCTGAGTAGGGAGAACATTGGTGAAAATACATCTCTGTCCAAGGTTTCTACCATAATGTTGTATCTACAGGATAATAATGGCCTGTATCCACTGGCCCACCTGTGGTGCCAATGGCCTGAGACTTGATCAGAGCCTAGTAGATAACCTTTATAGACAAGCACTTCTCAGTGGTGGAGACGTGTTAGAGTCAACAGGGAGTGATAATTATAAAATATGAGATATTATTGAATATCTCATATAAAATATGAAATAATTTAAAAATATGGGACCACATTGCCATTTAACTAGTTCAGAATCTGTGGAGACAATGGTTTTCAGAATTCCTCAAGATATTACAATATGAAGCTAGGGCCGATAACTATAGATAGATGTATCAATGTCCCAGGATGCTACAGGTGCCTCAAAAGCCAACATCTAGCACAACCTTCACCACTGGCTGCTTTATTCATTTTGAATAAATAAAAGCAATAGTGAGTTCTGCCTTTCTTCCTTCTGTGTGCACTAACAATTTCAGATTTTTATTGCAGGGAGTCAAACTCAGGGAGTTACACTTCTAATTGTTCTTTGACTAAAAAATTTCTTTCTGCACATGGCCCATCAGAGATTACGTTAGGAAACTAGGGAGTCTAGGAAGTGATGTGCAGTAAGAAGGAAGCCTGAATTAGCTAAGGAAAAAAACCTCCAAAGAAGGCTTTCTGCTAAGTCCCATTAACCCACTTGGCTTTCTGGCCCTCCCAAGTATCCTATGCCTGTGAATCCACCAAGGATCCGGCAAGCGCACATCACCAGAAGTAGGGCAAGTATGATCATATTGGCTACAGGAGCTGAATGTCTGATGCAGAAGTTCCAGATAATGAGGCTCAATTACACATCCAAGCAACTTCTGCAGCATCAGCTGCCACACTACTGAATATGGAAGATGCCATGCTGTCGACATGCAGCGACTCATAACTGCAACTGATGCTGACTCAAGAGCAGCTCTCTTGGGTTTTTCTAGTAAAATAGTTGGTGCATAAAACAATCAGAATGTAATCAGTACCCATCTCTCCAACTCGGCCAAAGAAGATAAAGCGCAATGCAGTATGCTGTGAGCCCCTGCTTCTCTGTGTTCCTATCCTGTCCTCAGAGGTAGCTGTTACCTAGGAAATGCGAATACCAACGTGACAAGGATGTGTGTAGCAAGAACCACTTGTGGATTTCTGCTTGCGATTGTGTTCAGAAAAGCTGATGATGCATAAACCCTGCATCCCAGGATCCCACTGGTGTGTCACTATCATAGATATCGCCCGGCACTTTGCACAAGCAGAATATTCTTTACTGCATTTTCTCTGACAGCAGGAAATTGGAAATAACTAGATGCCATCCTCAACAATTTGAGTATTTATCCATCCTAAATAGCAATCAAATTACCAAAGTTATGCTACACCTCTAGACCATAATACAGAGAGTTACGTTGCAGATTTAGAATATGATGCCAATTTTAAAGTTTGAAAAAAAAATCAGGTACACAGGGTGCCATATGTACAGTTGAAAGCATGTAAAAACCAAAACCAAGCATGTATGCATTAAAACACTCGTAGGAGTGACAAAGTGTGAAAAGTGGCTTGAGAACCACAGAGGCCAAATAGAGGTAATATCACAAGCAGAAATACACACATGGCTCTTGTTATATCCCTGCCACATTGGTGCTTTCATACTTCCTAAGTCTTTGGCCTACTTTAATTGATTTCCCCCCTCCCAAAAAAAAAAAAAAAAACCATCCTGAAGAGGGCAGCAAATCCAGATAATTGCTGCTTGCTATGTTGCATCCTGGCTCCTGGATACCTCCCTTCTTTGCCTCTTAAAGCCTTTGACTGTCTCTAAGTCAGTTGCTCTGCCACCCACTGTGTCACCGCCATCAATTTCTGGCTGTCTCTCAGGACTGATAAATATAATGCTATCTGGAATGTTCCCTGCCGCTTCTTCAGTCCACATTCCTCACACATTTCTGCCTAATGGGAAGGGAGGGGAACAAGAAGCAAGCCAGTCTTGAATTAAAATTCTTTTTCCAGTTCAAAGTAGCATAAAGGAGACAAGATGTGAGTGGACAGCCAAGTCTTCCTCCATTCTGAAGCAACGGCACAGAATCTAATTAGAAAGCATCTCACCCAGACACAAAGAACACTTATGTAAATTGGAGGAACGCCGAAGGGGTGGCCACCGCAAAGGAGCAGGGCTTCCTTTCCTTCCATTGAACGGGCATTTACTCCTTTCCTTCTTGGTCATATTATTCCTTGGGTCCCCAAGGGAAGGAAAATGTGTCCAGGTTTAGCACACCTTCTAGAATTTTTCACCTTTCTACTAACCTGGAATCTTGCCACATTCAGATTCCACCAGGCAAAGCAGTCTTCAAAGGTGCATTCTTTAATGTAAAAGGGGGTCGAAAACGGCACGTGGGGAAATGGAGTATTAAGACTAAAAGTGACTGGGGAATCCTGTGGAAGAGGGGGAGGAAGGACTGGAGGAGCCAGAGGGGTCTAGGACACCACAAAGAAATCTACAGAATCAACTAACCTGGGCCCACTGGGGCTCACAGAGACTGAGCCACCAGCCAGGGAGTCTGCATGGGACTGACCGGGGCTCTCTGCACATATGTTACAGTTGTGCAGCTTGGTCTTCTTGTAGAACTCTTAACTGTGGGATCAGGAGCTGTCTCTGATTCTGTTGCCTGCTTTAGAACCCTTTCCTCCTACTGGGTTGCCTTGCCTAGCCTTAATAAGAGAGGAGGTGCCTAGTCTTTCTGCATCTTGATATGCCATGGCTGGTTGAGATCCATGGGAGGCCTGCCCTTTTCTGAAGAGAAACAGAGGAGGAGTGGGTATGAGGGGAAGGCTCCCCTCACCTCCCCACCACCACAGCCCACCACAGCCCACAGGTTGAGAAATAGTAGCTTAAAGAATATTTTTAAAATCAAGTTTCATTTATGTCTTAGACTCTTTTATATACTAATGTGTTTCCCAAACCTCTCAGGCAGAACTCAGAATAACTGGATCTCCAAACTGAGAAGTTGTTTTCTCTAAGAACACCCAAAGGGTTTGCATTCATGTTGCACTCCTTTTAGAAAATCCCAGGATAAACAGTCTGAGGTCAGCCAGGACATGAATCCTAATCACTGTGCCCAGAAATCCAGAGGACCCAAACCAGGGTATCCTTGGCTGAAGGTCTATGATGGGCTCTCTCTCTGTCTTCATATGTTTGGTGCAGATGGCTTTCATGTTGGATGTTGTAGAAACATGTAGAGAGAATATCTTGTGTGTTGGATGGATGCATCACCTGTCAATTAATAAGCCAGTGGCTTATGGCTGAGGACGAAATAAAAGGTGGGATATCCGGGAGGAGAAGGAATTCTGGGATAGAGCCAGGTGCAGGAAGATCTGCCCAGGAAGATGTGAGGAGATGGATGAATGATATCTAAGCACAGGCTAACAGCCAGGTGACAAAATGTAGATTAAAATAAATGGGTTATCTAAGTTATGATCTAGTCAGAGAAGAGCCTAGCTATATGGCCAAGGTATTTGTAAAATATATTTTGAGTCCAAGTCTTATTTCTGGGAGCATGGGGCTAGGAGGAAGAACCAGGACCTAACTACAAGGGAAACAGTTGAAGCCAGACTATAGTTTGTTTCTTCTAGCATGACCTGGTTTTTGGTTTGCTTGTTTGTTTTGCTGCTGATTGTTTTGGGGTTTGCTTTGTTTTGTTTTTGTTGGTTTTGTCTGCTTAAATGCCAGGGGAATGTTTTCAGTGTTGAACATATTACCAATATTTCCTAAACCATGCTCTGTCCTTTTAGTAAGCAGATATGATGGATTTTTTCCTCACAAGCAGCTGTTCTCCCTCTTCTGGTTATCAGGGCCTCTTCTGACATGTCAGCTTTGCTCCTATGAGGGGACCCTGATGTCCCATCTGTCGTCTGCTGCTTCTGCTGGCTGCCTTTGAGTTTGCTGTTCTGGACTTCAGCCATTTTATTTGCAGCCATGTTGGCTGTGTCGTCTTGTAACATTCATCCCGTCCTCCCCGTGTTTTGCTCGTGCTCTTTAGTCCTGCAACCTTTCTAGCTTGTCTGTCCTAGCTTGTCTGAGGTCGTGGCGTGCAGAGTTTATGTGCTCCTTAAGTTGATTCCCAGTACTGAGCACTTGAGAAGATTTTTCTTCTTTAGATTATGCTTTCTTTAAAAGTTGGGGTTTCTTTTATTCTTTGGTATTTCACATCCCTCTTTTAAAGGAATTTCTGCTTTTGTTCTCTTTTATTTGGGAGAGTTGTCTTAGCACGTCTGGCTAATCAGCACTGTTTCACCCTACCATACTTCTTGTTCATAACTGAATGGCTCTCTCTAGATCGTCCCTGTTCTAATGGTTTCTCCTTGCTTCCATTTGCATTGATTCTAACATGTTCCTCCTGAGCTATGTCTTAAGGAAAGTGAGATACATTCCACTCCACTATACAGTCTGAGGTAGATAGGTAGAGGAAGCTCTGCTGAAACCCTGGGGGGATGCTTACGTATTACAAACCATCTTTCCCACTCCTTTGGGAACTGATTGATGTGCTGTGGCTTTGTTGCACTGGGAATGATACCTAGGGCACCAGGAAAGCTGGGCAATATCTAGGTATTCATCCCTTGGACATTTCGAAGTAACTTTTAAGCTTTCCTCTCAATCAAGACAAGTTACCACATGTAAGGGATCACTCTGGGGTCACTGTTTTCTGGAGTTGTATTTTGTTTAGTGTTTCAGATACTCAATAACTTTTTATTGACTCTCTTTTGTAAGACACTGGGACTAAGCTATGTAAACAAATAAGACAAATGAGTTCGTTTTCAGTGTGGAAACTTTCCTGACATATGGGGTCTGAAAGAAACAGCTCACTTCTGCCTAAGTTGATCCTCGGTCTTTCAGACAAAACCAAGAAAGACAATGAGGAGAGTCATTCAGTTAGCAGCCTGCAGTGGTGAGTTGTGGCACTTTCATCAGTTCTGCAGGAAGTCTACAAGGGACAGGTCAACAGGCAGGGTTAAGAAATGCCCTGGATCACATGGGAACCTTCTCTTTTTCTGGACCAGCATTTAGTGGGGAGAACTGCTGGGGGAAGGTCACACGTCCTGTTCTGTTGTCTGAGTTATTAGAATGTACTCTTTCCCTTATTGGAGGGGGGGCATTAAAGAGACAAAAGGCTGTTTCTTACTGTTGACATTGTTTTTCAATTCAGAGAGGACAGCATGGTGAGATTTTTTTCTCTCTTCTTGCTTTATAATCTTCAACTGGAGGCAGCAACTGGTTCTTCTAATCTCAATAAAGCCATGACTTAGGAACTGCACATATAAGATGGTTATGAAATAGCTCTATCCTCAGAAGTATCTTTTAAAAACACAGACACGCAATCCTAAAGTTGACGTTCCTTCATTAGACTATCTCTCACCCTCACTTCCTTCTCTTTAGCACTCGAACTGTGGAATATTTTCAAGAGGCATCACCTTGCCCCTCAACATGGCAAGGTGGATTCTTTCATATCTAAAAATCATATCTGTTAGAAAAGTTATTGAGTTTCATGATTCTGATTTCATGATTATTCTTGCACAAAGCCACAAGAATACCCTTTCTCTGTGTTAAGTTTGTCAACCACTTATCTAGCCCGCACAGTAAGAAAAAGGAA
The DNA here is from genome assembly GCA_019843855.1 of Hylomyscus alleni. Classification (NCBI taxonomy): domain Eukaryota; kingdom Metazoa; phylum Chordata; class Mammalia; order Rodentia; family Muridae; genus Hylomyscus; species Hylomyscus alleni. The sequence goes on along the minus strand of JADRCC010170020.1, from coordinate 270 downwards.
GTAAGAGAAACTGCCTATCCCTGAATTTCTCCCACCACATGGGGCTCTGTGTTCACATTAAAAGCTCCAACTACAGAGATTCCTTAAGCTAAACCTCAGCAGTAAAGAATACATTTGTGTTTTTAGATCCTAGAGTATCAAGCAAAGCATTACCTATAAATGGTCTTCCCAGTAAGCCATTCTTTTCTTAACTCATATATAACAAAGAGACTGTTTGCCAAGTGCTATATATTCTCTCTCTCTCTCTCTCTCTCTCTCTCTCTCTCTCTC
>JADRCC010170015.1:0-13556 GCA_019843855.1 Hylomyscus alleni | reverse complement strand
TATATATATATATATATATATATATATATATATATATATATCCTTTCTGATGGAAGGCAGGACCATGAAAGATATAAATCCTGTGGGTAGAACTCTCATGATCTAATCACCCCTTAAAAGATGCACTTTCCTATATAATTATGTTGGCAGTTGCATTTTCATGCGAGTTTGAGAGGGGGAATAAACATTTACAGCACTGTAACTTTCAAATATATTATCAAGTCCACCCATTTAGCACTGTGTATTATGGTGACCATGGTCACTATGGTCCAAGTGACTCATGCTATCATCATCTGTGACTTGAATCACTGGAAAGTCTCAGAACTTGTCTGTCTCTGTCATTTCTAGGCCAATGGTATGGTTATCCCTTGTCTTTCCTTCCTTTCTTCCTTCCTTCCTTCCTTCCTTCCTTCCTTCCTTCCTTCCTTCCTTCCTTCCTTTCTTTCTTTCTCTTTCTCTCTCTCTCTTTCTTTTTTATTAGATATTTTCTTTATTTACATTTCAAGTGTTATCGCCTTTCCTCATTTCCCCCCAACCCCTCCATCCCATTTCCCCCTCCCCCTGTTCACTCCCACTCCTGCTTCTCTGCCCTGGCATTCCCCTACACTGGGGCATAGAGCCTTCACAAGACCAAGGGCCTCTCCTTCCATTGATGTCCAACAAGGCCATCCTTTGCTACATATACTGCTGGAGCCATGAGTCTCTCCATGTGTACTCTTTGGTTGGTGGTTTAGTCCCTGGGACTCTGGGGATACTGGTTGATTCATATTGTTGTTCCTTCTGTGGAACTGCAAGCTCCATCAGCTCTTTGGGTCCTTTCTCTAGCTCTTCCATTGGGAATCCTGTGCTCAGTCCAATGGTTGGCTGAGAGCATCCATCTCTGTATTTGTCAGGCAGTGGCAGAGCCTCTCAGGAAACAGCTATATCAGGCTCTTGTCAGCAAGCACTTGTTGGCACCCCCAATAGTGTCTGGGTTTGGTAGCTGTATATGGGATGGATCCCCAGGTGGGGCAGTCTCTGGATGACTTTTCCTTCAGTCTCAGCTCCACACTTTGTTTCTGTATCTCCTCCCATGGGTATTTTGTTCCCCATTCTAAGAAGGACCAAAGTATCTACATTTTGGTCTTTCCTCTTCTTGAGCTTCATGTGGTCTCTGAATTGCATCTTGGGTATTCTGAGCTTCTACTAATATCCACTTATCAGTGAGTGCATGCCATGTGTGTTCTTTTGTGACTGGGTTACCTCAATCAGGATGATATTTTCCAGTTTCATCCATTTGTCAAGAATTTCATGAATTCATGAATAGCTGAGTAGTACTCCATTGTATAAATGTGCCACATTTTCTGTATCCATTCCTCTATTGAGGGACATCTGGGTTGTTTCCAACTTCTGGCTATTATAAACAAGGCTGCAATGAACATAGTGGAACATGTGTCCTTATTACATGTTGGAGCATCTTCTGGGTATATGCCCTTGGTTGCCTTTAGATTTCTGTACATTGGGAGTTCTATTTGGGGTAGGGGTTTGATCTACTTTCTTTGGAGAGTTTTTGACCACCTCCCTTAAGGTTTTGTGAATTTTGTGACAGGGAAGCTTAGCTAATGTCTAATATCTTTATTAGACATTGCCATCTTTTCCTGGTTGCTTTCAGAAAATTAGGCACTGAGATATAAAATTTTAAAATAATGCTTAATGATGGTGTTAACTAAGATGGTATTGAGTCACCTCTAAGCTGAGAAATCTTTGAAGAATAATTCCAATTTAAAAAAAAGCTGGAATGGCTGGAGAGATGGCTCAGCAGTTAAGAGCACTGACTGCTCTTCCTAGAGGTCTTGAATTCAATTCCCAGCAACCACATGGTGGTTCAGAACCATTTGTAATAGCATCCACTGCCCTCTTCTGATGTGTCTGAAGATAGCAACAGTGTACTCATATACATAAAACAAACAAATACAGGTTTTAATGAAAATTGGAAATGTGTTTCTGACCAAACTTTTATTTACTTTTCCTTAAAAGGTGGGGGGATCTGGGATCTATCTATCACCAAGAGATTCTGTACGCAATGAAATAAATGTGTGTTCAGCTTTAAACTTTGTGTTAGTATGTCTGGTAAAGGACATACTATTGAGGACCAAATGTACTCACCTTGCACTGAGATGATTCAGAGAATAAGAGATTAACCTTGTTTCAGAAAGATCCCCTCCCTATGGCAAAGTTAAAAATGAATCTAACTTACTTCAGTATCTGGCATGAAAACGTGAAAAAATTCTTTAGGTCACAGAAAGAGAAACACTCCTTCATTGCTGGTGGGACTGCAAGCTGCAAGAGTAAAGGAGCTTCTGGTGGAATCACCATCCCAGATCTTAAGCTATACTACAGAACAATTGTGATAAAAACTGCATGATATTGGTACAATGACAGACAGATAGATCAATGGAATAGAATTTAAGACCCAGAAATGAACCCACAAACCTATGGCAACTTGATCTTTGACAAAGGAGCTAAAACCATCCACTGGAAAAAAGACAGCATTTTCAACAAATGGTTCTGGCTCAACTGGCAGTTAGGACCCAACTATACCACTCCTGGGCATATACCCAGAAGATGCTCCAACATGTAATAAGGATACATGTTCCACCATGTTCATAGCAGCCTTATTTATAGTAGCCAGAAACTGGAAACAACCCAGATGTCCCTCAACAGAGGAATGGATACAGAAAATGTGGTACATCTACACAATGGAGTGCTACTCTTCTATTAAAAAACAATGCATTTATGAAATTCTTAGGGAAATGGATGGATCTGGAGAATATCATCTTGAGTGAGGTAACCCAATCACAAAAGAACACACATGGTATGCACTCTCTGATAAGTGGTTATTAGCCCACAAGATTGGAATACACAAAGTACAATCCACAAACCACAAGAAACTCAAGAAAAAGGAAGACCAAAGTGTGGATACTTTGTTCTTTCTTAAAAGGGGGAACAAAATACCTATGGAAGGAGTTGCAGAGACTAACTATGGAGCAGAGACTGAAGGAAGGACAATCCAGAGACTGCTCCACCTGGGAATCCTTCCCGTATTCAGTCATCAAATCCAGACACTCTTGTGGATGCCAGCGAGTGCTGGATGACAGGAGCCTGATATAGCTGTCTCCTGAGAGGCTCTGGCAGTACCTGACTAATACAGAACTAGAGGCTCACAGCCATCCATTGGACTGAGTACAGGGTCCCCAATGAAGGAGCTAGAGAAAGGACCCAAGGAGCTGAAAGGCTTGCAACCCCTTAGGACGAACAACAATATGAACTACCTAGTACCCTCAGAGCTCCCAGGGACTAAACCACCAACCAAAGAGTACACATTGGGGGACTCATGGCTCCAGCAGCATATGTATAGCAGAGGATGGCGAAGTCTATCATCAATGGGAGAAGAGGCCCTTGGTCCTGTGAAGGTTCTATGCCCAGTGTAGGGGAATTCCAGGGCCAGGAAGTGGGAGAGAGTGGGGTGGTGAGCAGGGAGAGGGGGCAGGGAACAGGGGTTTGTTTTTTTGTTTTTGTTTTTGTCTTTTTAATTTAATTTAATTTAATTTTTTTCTCCTTTTTTCTCTTTTTTTTTCTTTTTGGAGGGGAACCTGGGAATGGAGATATTGTATAACATGTAAATAAAGAAAACATGTAATAAAAAAGAAATCTAAACAGCTGTTATTATCTATAGTATGGAAAACTAATTGTCAAAATGATTTCACATCGAGTTTGCTCTTATACTTCCATTATGTCAGTGAATCATTTGCCAGTTTAACTAAAATGTTATGATCTGTGAACAGGTGTTGAAACAGAAAACTGTTAATGGTGCCTGCCATAAGATTTAGAGGTTATGAAAATTCAAACATAGTTTACATGACATTAAAACATTTTGGAAGGCAAGAAAATACTTCCCCTTAAACTGACTAATCATTTGCCTAAAAAGTGACATACAGTCAAGGCCCTTACTCTAAGCTTGTCTGCCACGGATATATCGGAGGGTGGGCATCTGCCTGTAAGTTACAATATGTACCTGTCCTTCAGGTTGATAGTCTCTTTGCTCTCTCTCTCTCTCTCTCTCTCTCTCTCTCTCTCTCTCTCTCTCTCTCTTTCTTGCTCACTTTTTTTTTTAGCATAAGCTGTTTGTCAATTTGAGTTTTGATTTGTTTCTCACTGAGGAATGTCTTAGTGTAAGCTAATTTCTTCAGTCACCCTACACTATTCTACATCTCACCACAGGCTTACTTTATAGAGTCACCTCTCTCCATCTGTCATCCCACCCCTTGTTGAGACACCCCTGAGTGGAGGTCTCAATTCAGATCAGTACATATGTCATTTGCCTCTGGGATTTGTTTGATCCATGTTCACAGGTCCACTGATGAATGCTAGATTAAAACTTGCTTTCATGTCTTTGTAAGGAAAGTGGGTTTCAATTGGTTTCCTTTTTATTTTCCAGTAGATAGATTATCAATGGTTTGGTGGTTTGTTTGTTTTTTCGCATGATAGAAATAACTCAAAAGAAATTGCTATGGATGCTGTCAAGAGGAATTGCCAATACTTTCGCCAAGATTATGGTTTTCTTGTCTCATAGTTACTTTTCTATTGCTGTGAAGAGGCACCATTACCAAGACAGCTTATAAAAGAAAAGAATTAATTGATTGAGTGCTTGTTTACAATTTCAGAGGGTGAATCCATGACCCTAATGGAAAGGAACATGGCACCAGGCAGGTAGGTATGGTGCTGGAGCAGTAGCTGGGAGCTTACATCTCATCTATAAACCTGATCTATAAGCCCTTGGTGGCATACCATTGATGGCACGCCTCTTAAATTTTCCCCAAAATAGTTACCAACTAGGGATGAAGTATCCAAATATATAAGCCAATAGGGGCTATCCATCCTCATTTAAACTGGCACGCCTTATCGTTGTGCAAAGAGGAGTACTAGATACATACTAAAAAACAAATTTTGGAAATAAAAAAAAAATCTGTCAAATCCAAGAGAAACATTAGAAAAATAATCGCTGTTTGTCACATGTAGCTGCACCTTGAAAGCTCCTTATAGGTCATAATCAGTCCATGGTAAATTAACACTGGACTTATTAGATAGATAATATTTGATAATGGATAAAGAGACTATATTAACTCTTAACACAATATATTCTTCTGAAACAGACTATTGATCTGGACTTTAGAGCATTTTAAGACTGAAAGTGATTATCTATATCTACTCTACCTCTACCTCTATCCCTATCCTGTCTCTGTCTCTGTCTCTGTCTCTGTCTCTGTCTCTGTCTCTGTCTCTATCGCTATCTCTATCGCTATCGCTATCTCTATCTCTATAGTAAGTGGAGGTCACTCCAACCAGGGAAGCAGGTAGACTACCTGTAGAACTTTATATCTCCCTCCTCCCTCTCCTTTAAATCCAATCCCCCACTCTCATCCCCAATTCTGTAGCAGAGCACCTGTTGTGGCCTCCTCCTTCCTCTCTGCACCAAACTTCAGTGCTGCACACAAAACTTCCCCTCCAAATTTCTTTCTTCTGGCTCATCACTTTTCCCACCTCCCAATCCAGCAGGCATTCCCTGGGAGCTGACCAGCCAAGTCTTCTGGAGATGCAAGTAGACAAGCTTCACTACTTCACTGTTTCCTCCCTCCTCTCCATAGCTAATCTTTCAGTCTCAACCCTAAAGCTGTAGCAGTCTACCTGCTGTGGCTTTTCTCTACTTTCTACCCACATTCCCAGGGGACTAATGAGATCCTCGTGGAACGCCCTGTTTTCCTCCCACCTGTGGACCCTGCTAACTCCACCCCCTCCCTAGCTCATCCCCATTCACATGCCAATATCTAGAAACACATTGAACCTTGAAAACCCAATGGCTGCATTATCAGGATCCCAGGCAACAGACAGCCACCACATTCTCTTAAAAACCAAAGAAGACAACAGAAACCAAGGAACAAATCACTCACCTAGCAAAGACAAGATTTGAGATCAGCACCTAGAATTGCAAACATGACAAACCCAGATGCCTAGGTGCCAGAGTGAAAAACACAATAACAGTCATGACAATATGTTACCACTAGAGTTTATCAACCCTGCCCTAGTATGTCCTGAGATTTGCAACATAGCTGAAGCACCACACCTTAATATAGCTTTTGTGGATATGACAGGTGACTTAAAGAGGAAATGAATAAATCCTTTATAGGAATCTATGAAAACACAAGCAAACAGTGGAAAGAAGTGAATGAAACCATTCAGGTCCTGAAAATGGAGATATAATCAATAAGGAAAACCCAGACTGAGGGAAATCAGGAAATGCAAAATTTAGGAATTCAATCAGGAACTTCAGAGGCAAGCCTCACCAATAGAATATAAGAAGTAGAAGAGAGAAGCTCAGGCATCAAAAACGTGATAAATAAGACATCCCAATCAAAGAAAATGCTAAATAAATAAATAAATTTCCAGTATAAAATATGGAGGAGATATGAGACACAACGGAAAGATCAAATCTAAGAATAATAGGAACAGAGGAAGGAGAAGAAACATGTGTCAAAGGCCCTGAAAATATTTTCATCAAAATCAGAGAAGAAAAATTTTCTAATCTAAGGAAGGAGATTCCTAAAAAGGTACAGGAAGCATACAGAACAATAAATAGACTGTACCAGACAAGAAATTCCCCTAGGCACATAATAATTAAAACACTAAAAATATAGAATAAAGAATATTAAAAGCTACAGGGGAACCAGGAAACATATAAAGGCAAGCCTATTAGAATGACACCTGATTTCTCAATGGAGACTCTAAAAGCCAGAAGGGCCTGGGCAAATGTGCTGCAGACTCTAAGAGACCATAGATACAGTATAGACTACTGTACCCAGTAAAAAGTTCAATCACAATAGATGACTAAATTTAAGCAATATCTATCCATAAACCCAACCTACAGAAGGTACTAGAAGGAATACTCTAAACCTAAAGAGGTTATCTACAATCAAGAAAACACATGGAAAAAAATAATCTCAGACCAGCAAATCAAAAGATCAGAAAAACTCACACCACAATAACAAAATAATAGGAATGAACTAACATGCTAATTGATATCTTTCAATATCAATGGTCTCAATTCCTCACTGAAAAAAATATAGACTAGCAGAATGGGTGCAAAAAGGGAATTGATTCTTCTGCTGCACTCAAGAAGCATAACTTAAAACTTATCAAAGACAGATGACATCTCAGTGTAACAGGAATGGAAACATGGTATTCCAACCAAGTGGACCTAAGAAGGAAGCTGGTGTAGCCATTTTAATATGTGATAAAATAGGTATCCAAAACTAATCAAAAGAGATGGGGAAGGGACTTCATACTCATCAAAGGAAAAAATCCACCAAAAAGACATTGTGGTTCTTAACATGAATACAGCAAACACAAGGGCACACAGGTTCACAAAAGGAACACCACTATAGTTTAAGTCACATACTGACCCTCCCTCACACATTGATACTGGGAGATTCCAATACTTCATTCTTGTCAATAGTAAGGTCATCCAGACAAAAATTAGACAGAGAAACGTTGGTGCTAACACATTATAAATCAAATGGACCTAACAGACATTTATAGAGCATTTCACCCAAACCCAAAAGAATATACCTTCTTCTCAGCATCTCACGGAAGTTTCTCCAAAATTGACCACATATTCAGATACAAAATAAGCCTCAATAGGATAGAAAAAAATTAAAATAGTACCTTGCATCCTATCTGCCACCATAGATTAAAACTGGAAATCAACAACGACAGAAATCTTACAAATCCATACAACAAGTCTCTACTGAAAGAAAAATTAGACAGGACTTAAGAAAGAAATCAAAGATTTTCTAGAATTAAATGAAAATGAATATGCAACATACTCAAACTTGTGGGACATAATGAAGGCAGTTCTACAAGGCAAGTTCATAGCACTAAGTGTCTACTTTAAAACAAATTAACCCGGGCTGGAGGTAAGAGCACTGACTGCTCTTCCAGAGGTCCTGAGTTCAATTCCCAGCAACCATGGTCGCTCACAATCATCTGTAATTGGATCTGATGATCTGATGCCCTCTTCTAGTGTGTCTGAAGACAGCTACAATATATCCACATAAAATAAATAAATAAATCTTAAAAAAACAAAAGCCAAAACAAAAAAAACAAATTAACTCCATAACAAGAGCAGCCACAATAAAAACATAAATAACAACAACAAAAACTAGAAAACTCTCATTCAAGTAACTTAACAGCATACCCAAATCTTTTGAACAAAAGAAGAAATCACAGCCAAAAGGAATAGACAACAAGAAATAATCACACTAAAGATGAAATCAATAATATAGAAACAACAAAACAGAAATTACAAAAAAAAAAATCAATGAAACAGAGTTGGTTCTTTGAGAAAATAAATAAGATTTACAAACTGTTATCCTACTTAACTAAGGGTAGATAGATTATATGAATATTAACAAATTAAAGATGAAAAAGAAACATTACAACAGGCATCAAAGAAATCTAGAGAATCATAAGGACATACTTTAAAAAAACTCCTACTCCATTAAATTGAAAAATCTACAAGAAAAGAATAATTTTCCCAATGCATACCACCTACCAAAGTTAAGTCAAGATCAGATAAATAATTTAAACAAACCTACATAAGTATTTGTTAAGTCTTCCAACCAATAAAAGCCCAGGGTCAGGTAGTGTTAGTGTGATATTCTATCAGACTTCCTTTTTTTTTTTTTTTGGTTTTTCAAAACAGGTTTTCTCTGTGTAGCCCTGGCTGTCCTGGAACTCATTCTGTTGACCAGGTTGGCCTTGAACTCAGAAATCTACCTGCCTCTGCCTCCCAAGTGCTGGGATTAAAGGCGTGTGCTACCACTGCCTGACTCACTCCTCAAATTGTTCTATAAAAGAGAAAAAGAAGATTAACATTCCAAATTAATTTTATAAGACCACAATTATCTTGATACCCAAACTACATAAACACCTAACAAAGAAAGAAACTTACCAATCAATTTCTCTTATAAATATTGATGAGAAATATTCAATAAAATACTTGCAAACCAAATACAAGAACACATCAAAAAGATTTGATCAAGAAGGTTTCGTCCTAGAGATGCAGGAACAGTTCAGCATATATAAATTGATAATGTAACCCACTATGTACACAATCATCTCATTAGATGCTGGAAAGGCCTTTAACAAAATCCAATACGCCATCATGGCAAAATTCCTGGAGAGATTAGGGATATAAGAAACATAACCCAAAATAATAAAGGTGCTTTAAAGAAAGTCCAAAGCCAGCGTCAACTTAAATAGAAACTCAAATCAATTCCACTAAAATCAGGAAAAAGAGAAGGTTAGCCATTCACTCTATACCTACCCAATATAGTACTTCAAGTTCTAGCTAGAACAATAAGACAACTAAAGGAGATCAAAGTGGTACAAATTGGAAAAGAAAATGCTGAAGCTAATTTATTTGCAGAGATTTGCCTGCCTCTGCCTCCTGAGTGCTGGGAATAAAGGCCACGGCCTGGCCTTTTGTCTACTATTAAACTGGAAAGAAACAATGGTCCAGATTTCAAAAATAATATAATGCACTTATACCCAATAAAACAGGAATGTTCATGTTAATAATAGCTTTTAAGTGTGGGGGTTAGAAGGCCATTAGAGGAATCTTCCTATTATTTTTGAAGATTCTTTCATTAAAGTATTTTAAGATATTTTATGTTCTTCCACTCTTTTGATATAAATCCAGGATTTTTCTTGCTGAAGTATTTAAAACTTATCATTGTACCTTTATATGCAGATATATATTTTGAAAATATGCTTACATGCATTTGAACGTTTTGAAAATCCTAGAAAATTGAATTGAATATTTTTAGGATGTTTTTCTAATACTTTAGCGACTTTGCAACTGGGAAAGCTGTTACACCGGATTCTAAAGAAACTTGTACAGCAGTCTCTTTACAGTTAAAAGAGCAGGTGCCACTCTGAAAGGTTTGTAAGAAGTGTTCAGCTCTTACAGCCACGCCTACTTTCTCTGAAAGGAGGAGCTTGCTGACAGTCTCCCTCCCTGATTGGACCGTCCCTTTCTTTCTGAGTGTTTATAAATCAGCAACTAAGATGTTAGTTTTTTGGGTTTTGTTTTTTGTTTTTTCTTTTTTTACACATTAGACCAAGCTATTGATTTCCTTTTTGTCCTTGCTTAAAGTGTTTCACGATCACTCAAGATTGAATTTATGGCCATTTATTATATTATTTTATTTTCTGAGACAGGGTCTCATAGTGTAGCTCTCCTCAGCTGTCTTATGCTCAGTCTGTACCAGGCAGATCACAGAGATCCGCCCCCTCTGCAGCTCACTCATCTCTCCTAAATGCTGGGGTTAAAGGCTTGAGCCATCACACCCAACTCTTCTCTCTCTCTCTCTTTTTTTATAATTTAAACTTAAAAAATGTTTTTAGAATACTACAGACACATTGTATTATATCTTCCTTAGACACTATGCAAAAATCTCATGATTCGCATTGAAGTCTTCGGTGGCCTGTGTCTTGTGCGCTTAGTGACACTTCTTGGTTGCTATGTCTATGAGCTAGTGAACAGGATCACCTGGGAGATGAAGTGGTATTCTGATCACCAGTACCGCATCCCGTGTCCTTATCAGGCAAACCCCAAAGCTCGACCAGAATTGAAGACACTAATTGTTGGTATCTCTGCGGTTTTCTGGGTTGGAAGCAAAAAGATATGCACAGAATGGGTCGGGATCTTTAAGAGAAACTGCAAGCGAGACTCCATCAGTGAAAGCAGAAAGAGTGCTGCAAGAACCCTGTGAGTTCTTTCTGAAGCACAATTCTAAAGTGAAACACAAGAAGAAGCCTTGCAAACCAGGTTCTCAAAAGCTGACGGTCATTTCCAAGTCTATGGGAACTAGCACGGGGCGACCGCAAATCATGGCACCTCTGCTGTAGCAATCATTGACTAAGGGCAAGAAACTTCAACAGAAGTCCAGGACCTCCGCAGAAGCATCCCTGAAAGAGGGGGAAAGCAGATTGAGTAAACACGCCTGGAGCCAAAGATCAGGACTGCGAAGAACTTGCTTCTGCAGCAGCAGCGTCCAACTCCAAGCTCTCTGGGGAACTGAAGGACAGGAAAATACGAGTAGGCAGCTTGTAGGAAAAAAAGCAGTGTTATCAGAAGGGGCTCCAAGGGAAGGAAAGGTAAATCCAAAGAGCGGCATCCCTGAGACTGGCCCAGAGGAGTGCAGCGATTTACAGGTCTCCAGTTCTCCAGAACCAAACAGCCTCAAAGGTTCCACATCTCTGCTTGTTCACTCAGCTTCCGGAGCTAGGAGAGAGCAGGGTGCTCGGAGCCATTCAGATGCTTGAAGAAGACTATCTCATCATCCTAGAAGCAAATTAATATTACACTGGAGATGACCAATGCATTTGTCTTATAAAAGAACACTGTAGAGCTGGGAGAGTGGTCCAGTGGTAGAGCGCTCACTGGAATACTTGAGGACCTGGGCTCATCTCCCAGCACTGCAGAAAGAAAACTCACTGTTACAGTCTCCCTTGCACTTAAACCAGCTGTGTCTACTGTTATTTTGTTTCTTTTTGTTTTGTTTTTGTTTGGCTTTTATTTTTGTCATTGTTGTTTGTTTGTTTGAGACAAGGGTTTCTTCAAGAGCCTGTCCTGAAACTCCCTCTGTAAGACCAGGTTGACCTCAAACTTACAGAACACATTGTCATTTGAACAAGGCAACAGCCTACAGAATGGGAAAAGATTTTTACCAATTACTCATCTGATAGAGGGCTAATTTCTAAAATATATAAAGAACTAAAAAACTAGTTATCAAGAAAACAAATAAAGGGCTGGAAAGATGGCTCAATGGTTAAGAGCACTGACTGCTCTTCCAAAGGTCCTAAGTTCAAATCCCAGCAACCACATGGTGGCTCAGAACCATCTGTAATGAGATCTGACGCTCTCTTCTGGAGTGTCTGAAGACAGTGTACAGTGTACATATAAGATTACATATAATAAATAAATAAATCTTAAAAAAAAGAAAGCAAATAAAGTTCTTTCACTGATGGGGTACAGATCTACACAAAGGAGTCTCACATGTAAACCCAAATGGGTGAGAAACATTTAAAGAAGTGTTCAAGATCCTTAGTCATCAGGGAAATGCAAATCAAAATTACTTTTAGATTTCATCCTACATCATCAAAATGGCTTAGTTCAATGTAACAAATGGCAGTACATTCTAGAGAGGAATGTGGAGCAAGGGCAACACTCATCAATTGCTGGTGAGACTGCAAACTTGCACAGCTACTATGTGTGGTGGTTCTTCAGAGAGGTGGGATCTATCTCAAAACCCAGCTATACCAACTCTTGAGGATATACCTAAAACCACATCATCCCACCGCAGAGACACTTGCTCAACCATAATCATTACTCTCTATAAAAACCATAAATTGGAAATAACCTAGATATTCCTCAACAGAAGAATGGTTAAAGTGAATGCAGTACATTCATACAGTGGAATATTAGTCATTAAAAAAAATGAAACTTGTAAGTAAACTGAATTTTAAAAAACATCCTAAGTGAAGTAACTTAGACCCCAAAAGGGAAATATGATATATATTCACTTATATGTGGATATTAGATATTAAAAAATTGATAACCAAGCTATAGTCCATAGAACCATAAAGGCTAGGTATAGAGTAACAAACTAGCAGGTACAGGTAGACCTCACTAGGAAAGGGAAATAGAGTGGATGGTTAGGGATGGGAATGGGATGATCTAGTGAGTTGATCCTCTGTCCCAAATTAGAGGAAAGAGGATGATGTGAGAAGGGATATGAGGAGAGACAGCTAAAATAAGAGTAGTATAGAAACCTAATTCAGTAGAAGCTTCCTAAAATATATACCTATATGAAAGCAAACTAAATGATATCACTAAATAATGTGGACTATAGAGCCCCATCTGGACATCTTGTCACCAGCTAAAGCTTCCGATACTGGGATTGGGTTACATCTAATTGAGTTGTTGGCTAAAGGGGTTCCATGGGATTCTCTAAAACATCCCAGCTGTTGCAAAGACTATGGGTTGCTCTCTACAAACTGACAGCAAGGGCCTGTTGTTGAAAACAACACTTAACACTGAACATGGAGAAGCTAAGATGGTGCCTATACAGAGTCTTCATTCCTTTGTTCTAGTGTCTTTGGTACAGGAAGGTACTCTGCATGTCACTAAAGGAAAAATAGTAACAGTAACTCAGCCACAAACTTTTGATCTACAGTGGAGTCCTGTCTGCAATATACTAATACAATGGAAGCACAAAACTTGTAGGTGTTACCAATCAAAATCTGATTTGACTTCAGGCTTACCCCATGACATTGGAACCCATACCTATCACTGCTTAAGTGCCCAAGAACCTGAAATTAGATAACTAAGAGACCTAGAGAAAAACCAAATACTACTGTTCTAAAAACCAAAACACTACCAAAAAAAAAAAAAA
>JADRCC010170014.1:0-10866 GCA_019843855.1 Hylomyscus alleni | reverse complement strand
TTTTGGTTTTTCGAGACAGGGTTTCTCTGTGTAGCCCTTGGCTGTCCTGGAACTCACTTTGTAGACCAGGCTGGCCTCGAACTCAGAGATCCACCTGCCTCTGCCTCCCAAGTGCTGGGATTAAAGGCATGCGCCACCACCACCCGGCTCCCGTTAAACTCTTAAGATACAGAATGCTCAGCACAGTGGCAAGAAAATGAGCTCTCAGTAGATGCCGACAACCCAGTGACTAAAAGAGAGGCCAGTAAGCACTCACTGAACTGAATCTGCTAATGAGAAGAAGCAAGAAACTGGTCTTAGGCCAAGGCTACTGAAGGGTAACTACGCCTCAGGAGGAGAATAATTCCCGGTCTATGAAACCATGGTCTCTACACAGACCAGTGCACTGGTGCTGCCCGTGGACTCTTCTCCTCAGACCCCTACTTTTCTCTCTCTTGAATCTCTACCCTTCCTCCATTGGGAGTGTGGTCAGGGCAGCAGTTTTAAAGGAAATGAACCTATCACAACCCATGTCCGCATCCTTCAATCCACCATTACTTCTCCACATCTTCCCAGCCTTGGTCCAGGAGCTGGAGAAAGGCTGGGAAATCCAGGCAGAATGTGACATCCCTCATCTCCTCAGCCCTCCCAAATCCACAAATGAGCCGTGGTTGTCAATCAGGAGCCATGGCCGGACTCTGGCTTCTTCCATGCCAGGGAAGGGATTTGCAAAGGAAACTTCGTAAAATTAAACTGGATGAAGAGTCTTTCCCTCAGGGCAGGAGAGATACTTCTAATTGAGTTCTCACTGGGGTGAAGGTCACCCACAGCCTGCCTCTCCTTGCAGAAGGAAATGAGAAGGCTGCAGAAGCCAGGAATCAGGAACGAGCTCAAACAAACGCTGCAAACTCAGCATCTTGACAGCAGAGGAGGGGCACCCAGGCTAGCCTGGGCTTCTGATTTCTAGAAGGCATCTTATTGTCATCAGTGCTGGGATTCCCCTGATTGCCAGGGAACAAACTCGCCAAAGAAAAAGTATGTGCCAGGTGGTGGTGGCGCATGCCTTTAATCCCAGCACTTGGGAGGCAGAGGCAGACGGATTTCTGAGTTCGAGGCCAGCCTGGTCTACAGAGTGAGTTCCAAGACAGCCAGGGCTACCCAGAGAAATCCTGTCTCGAAAAAAACCAAAAGAAAAAGTATGTAGGTGCCTCAGTGGTAGGGCCTTGGGATCAAAGCCCAGTGCTGAGGGGTTTGGGGGCTGACTGATATAACGAAGAAAGTGGGTGTGTTAGCTACTTTCCTTTGTAATAAAATGCCTTACAAAAGCAACTTAATGAAGATCAGAGTTTACTTGGGTTCAGAGTTTGAGGGTGCAGTCCACTGAGGCAGGAGCACCAACCAGGACACATTGCATCACAGTTAGGGGGGGCGTCTACCCACCTCAATTCACCCAACCTACCAACTCCCTTACAGACACTCCGAGAGCTTTATCAGGATTCCAGGTTGTGTCAACTTGACAATCAATGCTAGCTACGGCACAGAAAGAATGCGGATGTAGGAGAGGGGGCACATGCCTTATAGTTTCAGTGACTTGGGCTTACTTATCCAAATCAGACATGCTAGTCAGCTTATGGTACAGAAAAGAGAGGACCCCAGACTGCCTAAGGAAACCCATGGCAAGAACATTTAATTCAGCCTAAAAAAATGGAGATATTCTACAGGGCTGTTACAATGGGGCCGAACAGTGAAAGAAATGGTGGTGTCAGGCTTTCCTCCAACTTATGTAGCCAAGGATAGCCTGATCTCTGACATTCCTCCCCAGGTATTAGGACTAAAGGTGTGTCCACTATGCCCAGCTTAGGCAGTGCTAGGGATGAAAACTCTGGGTTTTGTGTATGCTAGACAAGCACTCTTTCCAAAGGAGAGCTAGAAGTCATCTGAGCCAGGGACCCATGGGGTCTGTTGAGTGCTATGTGGCCTTTAAAAGACCTGCATTGTAAATGTATGCAAACAAATGAAAAGTAAAACCAGAGAGAAAAGAATAAGGAAGGTGACAGGAGGTAACCTAGTTCATTAGAGCATGCGTGGAAGCCCACAGCCAGGGGGAAGCGGCCTAATACGGCTCATCACTAAAGAAACACAAATCAAAGCAATGAGTCCTAACTTCAGGCTCATTTAAGATGGTCACTATCCCCAAACTAGACCCCAAACTAGATGGTAGCATGCCTTTGTGAGAACATGGGAAAGACTTTAAAAAGACTCTGGTAGTGTGCTTTCAGCCTTGTGCGCCCAGCGTCTTCCTCCCAAAGCTGAGCGCTCTGTGGACTATGCACCAAGCAGGCCTGTTTTCTCAGTCTGGACCCACTAGTTGGTGGATCTGATGATATCCGAGGATTTGTTCCCAAGGGAAGGGCTGGCAAGATGGCTTTGGGTAAAGGTGACTGCCATCAAGCTTGATGACCCGAATGTGCCTGGGACCCACACTGGGAAGGAGAGAACCCCACAAGTTGTCCTTTGTCCTCCACTTGTGTGCCATAGTCCCTGTACATGCATGCACACACTAAATAAATTAAAAGGACAAAAGAAAACAAAATAAATAAAAAACTGGTGAAGACTGAAAGCCCTGCAGTCTGTGTATTTTAGTGAAATTAGAAGTTAAAGCAAACAAAACAGCGAATCCAGGATTGTTTTTCCTTTATAGGACAGTGTCGGGAGGAAAATGAGGTGTCGCTGGTTTTTTCGCTGCTCTTTTTCAGCCTCTCCAACTCCAGGCTCGGTTACAACAGAGCCTCAGTGTAGACGCACAAGTCCTCCGGAGGAAAGACTCACCTCACTGAGGTAAATAAAAAAGGAGCAGGAGGTCCCGTCCACTCCATAGTCTGCGTAGCAGGGGTCCGAGCGCCACATGTCCTTCATCCACTGAAACGAGAGGAGGGGACGTGGTTGAGGAGACTGTGGAGGAAGGGGGAGGGGACAAAGGACACAGTGGAGTGGGTGACTCAAGTGGAGGCCCATGGGTCGAGCAGAGCCAAAGGTCCCTGAGCTGAGGGCCAGCTGACCAGATAGATGCTCAGCTCCTGGTGAGTTGCAGAAGCTAGCCAGAGCAGAGCAGAGCAGAGGAGCTCCATGTAAACAGAGAGCAGTGGAGGCAAAGGTGGCAGAGCTAGCAAGACCTTCTATTCAACACCCTCAGGAGGTTTCAAAGCCACAGCACAGAGCCGGCAGTGCAGAGCTCAGGCCAAAGAACACAGGAGTGTCAAGGAGCACTTACAGCTGCCCCCAAAGAACACCAGGGAATGTTCCTGGGAGGTTCTCACCATTCTTAACAGAGGATATGAATGACAGCCTTTCTCTGAACACCAGTGGCCAGGAGTCGTTACCAGGAGCAGACCAAACAAATGTAAATTTAGTTTTCTCAAAATAATAGAAGACAAAGCAAGAAAAGGTCAGGAATCCAGGTGTGCACCCGGTAGAGCAGCTCTGGGAGCAGCCAGGCCAGCCTGCTGGATGTGCTCTAGGCCAGTAAGAGACCCTGCCTCAAGGAAAAGCTGGATGGTACCCAAAGAACGACACACAAGGTTGTCCTTTGGCTTCCACACCTACATGTACATACATGTTCACCTGCACAGATCACACATGACAGACCAGCTTGCAGCTCAGTAGGAAGCGCTTGCCTAGCACTCTGGAGACCTTGGGTTTGATCACCAGTGAGAGTGCAGAGTTGAGAATGGGTAGCCAAGTGTCTCTGGGCACTCATTTACTTATGCAGATATCACATTTATGCTATAATCTGGACATGGAGCAGCACTATGGGGATCCGGGGAGAAGGAAGAATTCTAACTCGGGTCCCTTGGTGTTGGAACTTGAAGGATCACCTGGAGATGAAGGGCTAGGAGAGACACAGTGGACAGCAGAAGTGGTCCAGGTTCTCAGCCTGACTGCTGACAGCCACTGTTGACCCACACCCCATGGTAGAGAAGAGCCATCTATCTAGGATAGAAACGCTCTGGAAAGGATTTGCTTCGAGGCTCAGTTGCCCACTGGCATCTTGGGGAGGGAAAAAGATGGAGGGTGTTGGGACGAACAGACATAACTTCCTCTTTACCTTGATTTTCCCCTCGCAGTGGGGGTAGCCATCCATAGGAGGCAATACACATTTTTCTTGAACTCCATTAATGATATCTGCAAAGAACAGGAAACAAAAGAAACCATGAGAACCATAATACAGAAGTCCAACATCACAGTCCTCGTAGGCTGAAATACAGAGGTCTCCGTGGAGGCAAGGCTCTGATCCACGCAGCCCCTCCAGCTACAGGCATGGCTGCCGCCATAGCAGAATGCTGTTGCTAGGAGCCAGGGGAGTGGTGGTAAGAATAAAAACAGCCCCCACGGGCGCACAGGGAGAGGCGTTATTGGAGGTGTGGCCTTGGTGGAGGAAGTGTGTCACTTGGGGTAGGCTCTCAGGTTTCAGAGGCTCAAGCCAGGCCCGGTGGCTCACTGTTTCTGCTGCCTGCAGATCCAGGAGTGGAATTTTCAGCTCCCTCCCCAGCACCACATCTACCTGCATGCGGCCATGCTTCCCACCACAATGATAACGGACTAAACCTCTGAACTGCAAGCCAGGCCCAGTTCAATGTTGTCCTTTATGGGAGTTGCCTTGATCATGGGGTCTCGTCACAGCAATAGAAACCCTAATTATGACAGGGGGCATGCCATCAACAAGGAGATGCTCTGGGATCTTAGTAGTCCTTAAAAAGAAAGCTACGTCAGCCTCTATGACAGCCATTCTTTCTCACCCCCCACCTGCATGTGTTCCTGTATACGAGGGGCACATATGTGCATGCAGCTGAGGCCAGCAGACAGTCTCATGTGACATTCCTCAGCAGCATTCCACAGTTCAGATTTTTGTTTTATTTATTTTTTTTGAGATATGGTCTCTCTCACTGACCTGGAACTCAGCACGTAGGCTAGGCTGACTGTCCGGCAAGTCCCAGGGTTCTTCCTGCCTCTCCCTCCCCAGTGCTGGGATTACAAGTATGTGCCAACCCATGTGGCTTCCTAACATAGTGGGGATTAGACAGATTACTGTCAGCATTTCACTACGACTGCCTCTCCAGACTCTGCAAAGGTTCATTTTAAGAACCCAATTACCTTGGCTTTTATTTAGACCTGAATGACATCTGATAGGTTAAAGGTACCTGGCTATCTTCCCATCATGGTTTTAAAGGGGTGGTGGGAAGAACAGACAAAAATGAGCTTATAATCCCTGCCCCTAAACTTTGGGAACTATGGCCATCTGTCTGTCCTCCCACTGGAAACTGAGCCAAATCTTCCTGTCTGTCTCTGCGGCCGACAGCCAGGATAAGCATCTTCAGGAGGGAGGGTGACGCTCTGCCCCTGGTACCTCACAGGTATTTCCTCTCAAAAGATAAAAGGGTCTCCAGCAGTTGTTTTGTATGTACAACAAGGCAGCATTTCTCCTTGTACACCTGATAGGAACACGTGGCCACCTTATCAGATGGCCCCTGCAGAGTGAGTTCATGCAAGCTCCGCCACTGGCCCAGTGCGTGGCACCAGCCAGAAGCCAGCAATCTCTACTTTTGGCCTGGAGATACAGCTCTTGCAAGCACTTTCCTTGGTCAGCTTAGCTATAAGAACCAACAGGAATAAATCAGAGGGAACTGGCCAAGGTGAAAGACCATCTCCCGTTAGAAATGATCCAATACAACTCATTCTCTACTTGGAAAATCGTTGTCTAGGTCTGTTTCACACCATGGAAAAAAAGTGAATTTCTTCAACTAGGTGCCTGACAGATGTTTTAGTTACTTTTATGTTGCTGTGATAAAACAACATGATCAAAGCCAAACTTGGCTCCCAGCCCATCAACTGCAGGAAGCCAAGGCTCGAATGCAAGCAGGGCAGGAACCTGGAGGAAGGAGCTGAAACAAGAATCGTGAATGACCATTGCTTACTGGCTTGCCCCTCATGACTTGCGTTGGCTGCTTTCTTCTACAACCCAGAACCACCTTCCCAGGGGTGGCCCCGCCCGTGTCCATCATTAATTAAGACAATAGCCCATAGGTGTTCCAACAAGCCAATCTTATGGAGGCATTTCTTCAATTCTCTCTTCCCAGATATGCCCAGCTCTGTGTGAAGCTGAAGAGCCCCAACCAGCCAGCACACCATATATTCTATGCAGAAGATCTCAAGGTCACAGGAAGCTCCCTGTTCCCAAAGGGCCGAAGCCAAGGTGTAGCTAATCCACAAGACCTACTGGCAGCCTCTCGGGGGACACACAGGGCTGAGTGTCCCTTGTCTGAGGTGCTTGAGACTCCTGCTTCAGACTCCATAGTTCTTCACATGCTCATAGGCCTGACATTAGGTTGTACATTCCTAACAGACTATCCCAAATCCAAAGTGCTCCAAAATCAGTTTCTAGTTTGAAATAATGTTATTTTTTTAGTATTTTTAGTATTTACTTAAGCTCATGTTTCCCTCTTGCTATAGTATTATTTCAGATCTCATATGGATACACATACATACATGATGTTCCATAGCTGTATGAAATGTAAAACCACGACAACAAAAAAAAAAGCATGGCATATTTGTGAGACCAGCTTAATTCTCCTATATGATTCTCTCCAGTGGAGTTTTGTTTGTTTGTTTTTTTTCTTTTTTCCAAATAGAATCTACCAACCTCTATAGTACTTTGGAAAGCATGTTTTGTATTTTATTGGTTTTTCTGAATTTTAGCTTAAAGAGCTGGAAGCATCGTCTGCCTCATATTTATAGGAGACTTCCCACAAGCATATATATGCTGACCCTCTGCCTTTCCTGATTCCTAAAACTATAGCCTGGAGAGATGAAAAAGATCCCTAGTTCGATGAGGAAACAAATGCAAAGTCATTATGCCATTTCTCTGTTTAAGGCACCATGAATCTCTACCCTAAAGCTTTTTCCTTTGGGGTATGTACATGTGTGTGAGTGTGACTCTGTGTGTGTGAACATTTACACACCAAGCATGGCATGTGGAGGTCAGAGGGCAACCCCAGGTGTCAGTACTCATCTTCTATCTTATTTGAAACAGGGTCTCTCGTTTGCTGCTGTATAATGCCAGACTAGCTGGTTCCTGAGTTTATGGGGACTCTGTCTCCACCCTAATCTTGATGCAGGAACACTGGCATTAAAGACATGTACTACTACAACACCCAGATTAACATGGTTTTTGGGGAATGAATTCCGGTCCTCACAATTCTGTGGCAAGTGCACTGAGAGCCGTCTCTCCAGCACAGATTTCCTTCTAGGTCAGGATTATTTCTACCCAACTGTGTCTAGGTATTCACAGGCACACACTACAATCACTTCATTCATGCTCTAGAATGGAAACATGAGCAGAGAGTGTGCGGGTAAACTGACCAAATAGCATGCTGCTTAGAAAGGCACCTTCGCTGGCCTCTCGGACTTGCTAAGTAAGTACCAAAAGCTAGGGCATACCCATGAGAAATACTATAGAACTGAACAGAAAGTTACATGAAAACACACTGTCATACAGGGGGCTGGAGAGATGGTTCAGAGTGTAAAGAAACTGCTGCACAAGAAAGAGGACCAGAGATCTGACCCCCAGCATCCATGTAAATGCCAGGCAGGTGTGACGGCCTGCCTCTAATGCTAGTGCTGTGAAGGCAGAAGAGACAGGGCATTCCCAGAGCATGCTGGTTAGCTACAGTAGCCAAATTGGTGGGCTAAACTGGCTTTAAGACAGAGGCTCTGCCTCAAGCCACAAGCTGGAGAACAACCAATGAAGACATGTGGCATCAACCTCTTGCTTCCACAAGCATGCACACGTGTGTGTGTATCCCAACACACACATGAAAATACACATACATATGCCTGCACAGGACACATACCTAAAAACACAAAAATTATTCCAAGAAAACAATTTAGCCAAACCATCACTGACTACTTACTCTTCCCTTTGTCATGTACTCTGTGCTTAGCTCGCTGCGGGATTATCTGCCTGATTACGCTTCTAAGCCTTAGTCAGCAGGGAAATCAGGTGATGGACCCTGCAGAAGAGGGTCAGGCCAGAGAATGGGAAGGTAGTGTGCCCTCCAAATCAAAGAGTTTTGCTGAGGATAACCCCAGCCACGAGTGAAGACAAGCAACCCACCCTCCAGGTCTAAGAGGGTAGAAAGATGCAATAATCAGAGAAAGCCTTGGACTCGGGGCAGCATGGGAAGAACTGTAACAGGACAGCTGAGCAGGCACTGCAGGCCAAAGGGCTATGAACTCCAGGCTCAGAACCCAATGTCTGGATTACCACTGAGAGCAATGGTTAAGTTGCTCTATGCTAATGTAGTTTGGGGAAAGCAACCGATATTCATGGAGTAGGAAAAAACAAAAACAAAAACAAAAACAAAAAAACCTCTGACCATTTTATTTCACGTGTTAAAGATAAAGATCACATTAAGAATACTTTACTCCAAAAGAAAACTACTACATAAGATCTTTACAGTTGAACAGAATTCTATATGCAACATAAATTGTTCAGGAGTTGAAGCTAACCTCACACTGGTAGCTCGGCTGGTAGAGTTCTCGCCTAGCATGCACAAAGCCCTGGGTCCCATCCCTCACATGTCCATAAAGTGTACCCACTACAGGCTACACACCTGTAGTCTCAGTGTGAGGGAGATGAATGCAAAGGGGTCAGGCGTTTTGGGTTATCCTTCGCTATACAATATCCTGCTTAACTGTGGACAGGGATAGAGTCCATCCTGGTGAGGAGGGTGTGGTGTCAGGAGCAGGAGGCTGGCTGGCCACACTGCATCCTCAGTTGAGAAGTAGAGAGAGAACAGGAAGTGGTCCAAGGATGTAGGACCCTTATGGCCCTTCCCTAACAACCCTAATGACATACTTCTGCCAGCAGCTCTTCCCTTTCTAAAGGTTTCCTAACCATTCCAAACAGCCACCAGCTGGTTAATCACACAATTACCCACTGAGACTCAGAGTATGGGAGATGACACCCATTCAAACCACTGGCCTATGCACTAAACCCCTGGGAGCCTCTCTCCTCACTTGTGAAATGTTGCAAAGCTTTCTAAGGACCTAGGGCCAGGTACTGAGACTTGCAATAACACAAGATCTCATTTAACCTCAGAGCAACTGTGACAGCAGACCCTGGGATGCTATCATGAAACACTGCACGCAGGTTCTCACGCCCTCATTACTCTTTTGCTGCATAGCATTCATCCTACGAATCATGGTCTTCGTGCTGTCTTGTCACCCCTGGTCAGTTCTGTCACCGTGCCTGTGGATCGCGGGTAAGGGACACTGAGATCACAATACTTTTGATTTGTACAATGAGAAAAGCTTGGTTATTCTAAGTGAACATAACAGCACTACAGCACCAACTTGTGTGTATCTATTTCCATTTCTGAGGCTGGGAGAGAAAATGGAATTTGTGTATGATGTGGATAATCAGAGTCCCGCATAAATCTGCATGCGCTCATCTCTATGTAAATGGCACTTTCTGTAAGAATAAACTTAGTTCCTGATATCATTTTTCCTTCAACAAAATGTTCTTCAGTATTTTAGGCAACAACAGAAAGAACACAAAATATCCCACACAGGTATCCAGTTACAGTAAATGGGCAAGGCAGTCTCTTATAAATTGGGAGAGTGCTAGCTTTATAATTCAAAAATAGATTTTTAAAAGGGGTTGCACTATATACTCCCAGAAAAAAAGTAGCTTTTCTACAGAACATTAAAAAAAATAAGATAAAAGCTGATGTATTTTGAGACATTCTCAGCTGTCAATTCTGAGGAGACTTGGAAGTAGGTGGAGAGGCTTAAGAATCAGAGGTGGTGGTGGCAAACACTGGAAGGCATGCTTGAGTTGTGCCTCAGGCGATTTTCATGACTACACTCCTTTTGCAATAAGTGAAATAAGGTGAGAGCCCTTTGGAACCCGCATTCTCACAGGTAGTTTCCTGGAGGAAGTGGCGCTGCAAGGTCGCTGTCCTTGTGAAACTGTGACAGTCCCTGAAACAAGCACATGTACATTTTTTTTCAGCCCCACAAATAACATTTGTTCAGTTTCTCTTCTAGAACAGGCCTGAGTCAACCAGTTCATACGTTTCTGACTCCTCTTATCAAACTGTCAAAGATGTTCAGGACTTGGGAGTTTTGTTACGTAAAAAAGGTAGACATATATACTCTACACCTGTGTGTATTAGTATTTCTTATCATTGGGGAAGAAAAAATAATATAGAATTAGAAACTATGAGAAAAAACTGACAATAGAAGAATATTTTAAGTGTATAAATTCCTTTGTCACAAGCTTTTATTGAAATGGTGAATCAACTATGAAAAGCAGTCAGGAGGGAGAGGCAGGGGCAGGTGGATCTCTGAATTCTAGGCCAGCCTGGCCAAGTTCGAGGGCAGCGAAGGCTACATGAGACTTAAACAAACAAACAAACAAACAAACAAAGGAGGTTAAGAAAAGACCAGCAAAGACCAGCAACATGGCTCAGTGGGTTAGGTACTAATGCCAAGCATAGAGACCTGAGTTCAATCCCCAAGGACATACTCACAATGTAGAACTACAGAACTGATGCCCACAAATTGTGCCGTGGCATATATACTTTTCATCACAAAATATATACATGTAAAAAATATCTATTTTTTTTAAAAAGAAAAGTAATCAGTAAAACTAGCTTCAGATAATGTGAATGCCAGAGAACTGACAAGAAAGTTAAAGCAGCTATGATAAAACTAAAGACAAAAGGAAAAAAACCACAGTGGCTGAAAGATTTCTCAGCAGAGAAATGAATACTTGGAAGAAACGCACACACACACACACACACACACACACACACACACACACAC
>JADRCC010169998.1:0-13928 GCA_019843855.1 Hylomyscus alleni | reverse complement strand
GTGTGTGTGTGTGTGTGTGTGTGTGTGTCTGTGAGTATGTGTGTGTGTTTGCATTTCTGTAGCATGGTCTTTGGCCTATATTTTATTGACATGTACAGGCCAGGATCTCAAACATGCTCATTCAAGGGAAGGCAGGGCCTCACAATTCTTCAGGACAGTCTACAGAATGTAGTAATGCTCTCTTGGAGCTGCATTGCCTGCAAAATTCAAAAGGACAGAGACACTTGTTCTCTTTAGCAGTAGGAGGAAACTAAGCCACATGTAACTTTAGAGATGACCAAAGGACTTTGGCTGTTTACAAGTAGTCAGGAAGGAAATGGGGACACTGAGTATTGATGGTAGGCTCCTTTACCGAGCATCCTGAGGGAAACTCATGCGGACTTAATTTGAGGTTGGAAAAGAAATCAAACAAATGTCTAGGAACAATCCGTATGGCCACACAGCTAGCACCTCATTATGCTGAGTCAGCTCTAATTATTAATTTGGAAACCAGACCTGTCTGTTCTGATTTCCATGAACTTCCAAGGAATTATCAGGTTTGTTTTATTTATTTATTTTTATTTTTATTTTTTTAGGAAAGCTTGTTAGGAATTCCAAATAACTTAGGAACATTTCCCAGACACCAGGCTTCTGACATTTATGTGTCTAAATTGTGCTCAACAATTCTGAAAATGAAGAGTCTGTCACCAGCACTGAACTAAAGGATTAGGGGCAATGTTTATGTCTGGTACCTATTTCTGTCTTAAGTTGTATCTGAAGGGCAGTAACTCATTTTTTTCTGGAGCCCTTTGTGACACAAGAATGCCTAACCATGAAACTTTGCTTTACTTTCAATGGATTCTATGTATAATTTTTCATCATAATAATGATAGGCCCACTATGAAAATAAGCACATTAAACAGGTTGCAAGAAGCTAAGAAACTGAGAATTAGGCTCAAAATAGACTGTTAGGATTAAGATAGTAGATAAAAGATCTAGGACCAAAAGAAATGGTGCAATAAATTCAAACCTCCTGTGCTGGTGGTTTTACATCGACTTAAAGGAATCTAGAGTCGCGTTCGTAAGACTGACCTGTGTGTGAGCATGTGATGCGTTTTTTTAATTGAGGAGTAATGTGGGAGGGCCCAGCTTTCAGTCAACCCAGCGTAGTGTCAACCCAGCGCTCGTGGTCCTCAGTGTTATAAGGAAGCAGGCTGAGAAAGCCATGAATAACAAGACAGTAAGCACCATTTCTTCACGGCTTCATTTCTTCCCTCCAAATTCTGTCACTGATTGAATTTCTGCCCAGACTTTCTTCCCACAGGGATAGAGCAGGAGTGGAGAGTCCTAAGATGAAAGAAACCCTTTCAATGAGTCTGGCACCCATAGACTTAGACCTTTAAATACTTGGTCACCAGTTAATGGAACTGTTTGGGAAAGAGCGAGTGTGGCCTATTTGGTGGAGGTATTTCACTGGGGTCTTCAAAATTCTATGCTGTTCCCAGGCAGAATCTTTTGCTTGGCAGTTATGTCTCAAGACGCTTCCTCTTAGCTTCTGCTTCAGTGCCATGTATGTCTGTGCCTTGCCATGCTCTGTACCGTGATAGTCACAGTCTCTAGTCCTCTGAAACTCTATGCTCCAAATAAACACATTCCATTATCAATTGCCCTGGTGGTGGTATCTTATCAGGGCAATACGAAGATACCTTGGTCAGTTCCTTTTGGTCATGATGTTTCATCACAGTCACAGAAAAACTAACTCATGCACTTCTTTTTATTCTTGAGTGCTGCTTCTCCATATGCTGACATTTGCCCATGAAATGCTGCCATGAATCTTGAGCTGCACGTGGTTGTAAGTGCAACAGGTAGATATTGATCTATTAACATATGAATTAACAGTCAGCTGTTCCTAGAAACACTCAATAGTTAGATATATCATAGCAAATGGGTTTGGGGAAAAGCATAATTTACATAATAGTACGACAAATCGGGGGTGGTCGTTCCATACATTTCGAGGAAATGCTTGTGCAACTATCATTTTATTTATTCATCCTTCTGTTGGAGAAAACATATGATGTAAGCCGCTATTGGTTATTATGCATTCCACTCAAGTCACTAAAACATTTTAATTCATTAAAATTGTCTCTATCATGTCATGGCAGAAATGAATTTACAATATACACAACTGACTTTTTAAAAAGGTTTAAGTACCCTTAAAATTAATGATAAAGGAATATGTTTTTATGAGTATTCTTAGTAGGATAAACATAGAAATATTTACAAATACAATAAAACTGTTATTTTAAAAATGTTTTTGTAACTAAAAGTTATTTATATCTTCATTAAAATGAAATAATTTACAAATATGTTATTAGTTTTCCTTTTTTGTTACATTACTACAAAAGAACTGGACTAATACTTGACTTTTGACAATTAGTTATAAATTCATTCATTATATTCACAGGGCTGCAATACACACCTGGTAAATTATGAATTCAATTGTTCATTTGCCCCTTGTTGAATGGTGTACGACACCTTGAGCAGGCAATTTAATTATGCTTTGGGACTGCAGGTGAGAATAAAGGTCCACCTGAGAGGCTTCTAAAGCTTTGGCCCAGTAAAATAAATCATCAACAATATATGATATTCTACCCTTTTCTATTCAGACTCTATTTTTGTGTTAAAATTGCATATAGAAAACATAAAATTATGCTACCTTTTAAGCCTCAGTAAAAACTATCACATTGCTTCCTATACAAACATAATACTGTTGGCTGGATGGTGTCATTTTGGGATTCTGGATGTTATGTGACAAGCAGAGAAATGTGACTCCATTACGTGCCATTATGTTCTATAAAATTTGACACACTGATTGAAAGAAAAACAGTTATTTTCTAACTTCATTCATATATCCATTCAAAAAAGTTATTACTCACTTTGTATTTTTCAAAGTAAGCTTGGTAATTTGGGGTAATATATACATGATTAAGACATATTTTAACTTTATATGTCTTATAAATTACATGTACATGAATATGAATGTTATTAGAATAAAGCTAATCCTTACCAGGAAATCCATGTCAGTATCTCCTGATACAGAAACTAAAGCATTTTTTTTACAAAGTACATAAAACTACCCTAAGATTTTCCTGCAGCTGAAAAGAGCTAGAGCTTAAGAACAATATAAAAGCAAGATCTAATATGAATAATTATTGATAGATACTTAAAAAGAGAGCACAGCTCATACCTGGGAAATGTTCATATACTTTTCGCTAAAGATTGAGGGTTGTCCCAAAGAAAGTAAGGGAGTTTTTACAGTTTGTATTACATAGTATTGTATTGTATAGTATTGTAAAGGCATTATTGTATAGTACAATATTGTTTATTATTGTAAAGGCATTATGCAAATGCTTTAAATAATTTTGTTTTATTTAAAATGAATGTTGCTCTGTGTTATTATGGTGTAATATAGTAGTATGTAATACAAAATATGTCTTACTGCTAAGATACCACGTTCAGGTTACAACCCACAAACTGGGTCTAGGTCTATTTAAGGACTGGATATTTTTAAAGATGAGCAAAAAATGTCAACAGATATTCCTCAAGTGTTTGGAGTCATGTGTGAGTATGACTGCATATGCTTGCCCCAATGCCATCACAAACTTTTCAAATGCAAAGTGAATTTTATTCCATCCTTTGATAAGTTTCACCCTGTATTAACTATCAGAAGTTTTGATTTCATTCCTACACTCACACTCAACTCTTTTTATATACCCCACCACTTACCAGCCGTTTCTAATCATTTTTCTTGATGGAGGAAATTCATTCTTCTATTTACTGACTACAACTCTCCAAGGTTTTAGAAAACTAAACAATTTTCTATTTAATAAAATCAATACAAAATTCACACACCTTTGTTACCTAATCTTTGCCCCAGTAGAATTCATGGAGATTTAAATATCAATCTATTACACATCCTGCCTCTAAGAGGTAAATGCTCTTTGTTGTACACACAGATTTCAGTCTGTTTATTGAATTTCTAATAAGAAAATCCTGAACCATTTATTCTATAACCTCTACTGTTATTATTATAAATATAATTATCACTAAAGTTGTAATCAAACAAAACTTATTTGGACTATTATACTATTATATCTTGGACTTGACCCACGGTTTTAGAAACCACATATCCTATCATGAGTAATTTTATGATGCCCATCTTAGGGTTACGTTTGGAAGGTCCTGATATTTAAAGGTTATAATGTACTATGTCTGAGAGCTCTCCTAAGCTTGATAGAAAATGAAAAACTCTTTCCCAAAAGACTCCCTCTTCTCTACCTCATCTGGGGAGTCCAAATGTAGTGGATATCAACTTGAATATATCCGAAATGAACTACAATCCAAAATTAGAAGACTCACCTGTGGCCCTAATCTGGAGGCTGAGAGATAAAAGCTTCCGACCTGAATCTTGGCATGGAGATCTTGAGGCATAGTGACTATGAATCCCAGAAGATTAAAATAGGAAGATCTATGAGTTCAAGGTCATCTGGGATTAAAGGTGTGGTGGGACACACCTTTAATCTGGGCCACACCTTTTGCTGGAAACCTATATAAGAACATTGGAAGAAGGAAAGCTTGCTCTCCTTCACCTGCTTGCTTTGTGGGACTGAGCAACTGCTAGATCCTTGGACTTCCATTCACAGCTGCTGCTGACCATTGTTGGGAGTTGGACTACAGACTGTAAGTCATCAATAGATTCCTTTACTACATAGAGACTACCATAAGTTCTGTGACTCTAGAGAACCATGAATAATACACCAACCTACAAGTTCTACCTTAGGAATGTCGTGTAACCCTTGGTGAAATTACAGGTTCAACTTCTTGGAAAGCTTCTCCATGCAAATGAAGTGTCCCCAGAATCTTAAGCCTCAGCCAATGGAACTTCACCCTAAGAAAACTTCCCAAGATTTATACAGTCCTTGTTCACCAAAATAAAGAACACAGGTTGCTGGCTTGAAGATATTTTTAGAGAGCTGTTTCATTGAATGTTGTCTAAAAGAGCTATCACACTGAAGATCTATAACAATGATTTCTTCAGAGAAGAATTTTTTCCCCGCAGCATTCACTGCCAAAACCTGATCCTGCTGACCCACCTCTTCCAGACTTAGTTGGGGGCTTTTTTACAGTTTCAAAGGTATAGTCCATTATTCTTATGGTGGGAAGCATCCCACCACAGGACAGTGCTGGAGAAGCACTGGAGAGTTCCTTGTCCATACTCACAGGGCAGCTTTCTGGGCTGGAATTGAACTCTTGAAATCTCAAAGCTCATCCTCTTGATACACTTCCTTCAACATGATCACACATTCTAATCTTTCTAATTCCATCAAAGAGTACCTTCCACTCTCTGGTGAATATTCATTCAAATAAATGAACCTATCAAGACCACTTTTCAAAACACCACCTTCTACTCCCTGGCCTTCATAGGCTTATATGAATATGTAGAATGCATTCATGGCCAAAAATGTACTCAGACTAACTTCAAAAGTACTTATAGTCTATCAGTCTCAGCACTGTTTAAAAGTCCAAAGTTCAAAGTCTCTTCTGATGCTCCTGACAAGCTCTTAACCACAACCCACTGCAAAATCAAAATAAAAAGTAAATCATATACTTCCAATATACAGTGACATAGAATACATAATACCCATTCATATATGGAGGAAAACAAGCACAGTAAGGAAATACTGGACCTAAGCACACAGAAAACCAGCAGGGGAAACTCCTGGGTTTGAATCTCCAAATCAACTTTGATGACTGCAACATACTTCTCTCCCTTGGAGTGCTTTCACACTCAGGCTGTAGCTTTCCTTCTCATGTAACCACTATTCTGACTTCCCCAACATTTTGGGAGGCTCAGAGAGCATACAGGCTTCCCTATACAGCTTCATGCAATGATATCTCCAAGCATCCATGCAAGGACATCCCTGGACATGCCTGGCCTCAAGGGCTTTCTCTTTCAGAGGTAAATTTAAACCCTATCCTGTATCCTTGTCTCTGAACCCTGAAGCATATGGCCAAATCTGCCAAGTTCTACTGCTTGATGTGGATGGACCTTGACTCTATTGTTCAATTATATTTTCATCATCTTTTTCTTGTTGATGGTTTCCTTAACATCTTACATTTTTGTTTAATTCTTTTACACAAGTTAGAAGATTAACTAGATAGGATCTTCTATGAAACTTCTTGAGTAAGGTCACCATAGTTTGTCAGACACTGTTATCCATATTCCTGCTAGCATGACCTATTAAATTCCACTCGAAGCATTAAACTGTTCTCCTAACCCAATGTCTCAAAGTTTACTGTTCTACAACTGGTAATATGTCCATCATGGCTATACCTGGCTCTATGGCAAAAATTTCTGTCTTAATCACTGTTCTATTGCTGTGACCATGACCATGACCAAGGTATTTCTTATAAAAATAAAAAAAGTTAATGGGAGACTCGCTTATAGTTTCAGGCTTGCTTTATTATCATCATTGCTGGGAGCATGGAAGTACACAGAGGGACAAGGTACTATAGATGTAGCTTAGATTTCTATATCATAATCCTTAGGCAGCAGGAAGAGAAACTGGCCTGGCATGGGCATTTAACACACTTTCCCTAACAAGGTCACACTTCTTAATACTTTCAGTCATATCAGAATTTTCTTGACTCTCTGGTGACTAAACATTTAAATATTTGAGCCTATGGAGATTATTCTTATTCAAACCACCACATATTATATCTTATATTTGGAATAAAGTAATTGCTAATGAACTTGAATTAATAACTATTCAATCATTAATGCTGATGTGGCCTCTCTGAGGAAATAGATATCTTCAATTCAAAATGGGGTTCACTAAAAGGGAGTAGACTTGTCCAAGTAGAAAAAAAATAGACTATCTCTCATTCTCCCAAAAGGTAACATTTTAGACTATTTCAACAGAGCTACAAAGACTGGAGTTAAAACGCTAAGGGTAAATCTAAATACTATTCAGGTAGATATTACAGAGAAAGACTTCTACTTCCTATTTCTTCATTAAACCAAGCTGATTCCTGACACATTGCTCTGATTGTTACATAACATGAACATGTTCAAAAAATTTTACCACCATGTTTTCCTGTTTACAAAACTGAAAGACTATCACAAGATAAACATAATTACTTGGAAGAGTGTAATCTCAAAATAAAATTCAAAGAAAACAAAAAGTGACATGAGTATAATCAGTGTTATTGTCTGAGCTGTCCTAATGAAAATGGCAAGCAATGCTATGTGAGTTTCCTGAATCTCACAAGAATCACGAATCGTCAGTGCAAGCTTATTAAGACAAGAGCCAGACAAAACCTGCTCCTAGAACAACAAAACCATTGTTTCCTGGAAAATCAAAGCCTCATTAATTAGTAGTCAGAAAACAAGAAAGGAAATAAAAACCCAGTAACCAGTAATTAATAGGAAATGAGTCAGTTACCATTGTTTCAAAACGTTTAATACATATTTATAATCAAGCATTTGTTGTGACTGGAGAATAATTCCATTTTATGCCCACATTGCCTTTTCTCTAGGTATGGATATTTCAGAAAATATAAAGTTGTTTTCAGTAAAAGTTAACTTGAAACAAATAAAAAACTGAAACCCTGAATATGAGTCCATAAATTTATATGATAAGAAGGACACGAAAGGCTTCCATCTAAATACAGCTGAGACATAGGAGCTAGCTCAGCTAGATCTAAGTGGTACAGCCAAATATAAACACTCAAATTATTGCTAAGTTTCAGAAACTATTATGATCTCTGTAGAGTCTTTAAATATTTTGTGTTTTAGAAAGAGAAACTGCTACTAGCAACTATCATTAATTAATATAAATTTATTAATACAGTACCTGAAAAAAGGATGAATGAAAATGATCAATCGTATATAGGATATTTAAATATATATGTTATGTATATGTATAAATAATTGTCTATCACTATATACATGTGTACTCATAGCATATATATCCTTTTAAATATGGAGAAATTTGTTTCAATGTTCCAAGAATTTGAGTGTTAATACATATTAATATAATATACTTTGATTTTATAACATTAGGAAAATAACATGAATTAGAATTAAGATTCAATTTTATCAATAATAGATAATCAATCTGAGTCAATTTTTGCCTTTCCTAAGACGTTTTCATAGTGATTTGTCTGTTCATTCCCAGCAGTTCAACCAAGGCAACCTCTACCCATGAACATTAAACATTTGATCAATATAAGAGTTTCTCTGTAGAAATGGTGTTAAAAGTTTATTCATTCAGTGCACTCTTTAGAGATGATTAACTGTCTTTATTATATTAAAGCAAACCCAAAGCCATCTGCCAAAGGCGATTGTGTCCAAGCACTGAAACCATTTCATGTGAAAACTCATTTTCAGGCTCCTAATTATTTTTCATTACAGTGGCAGTGTGGAATAGATTGGAATTGGACAGTAATTGCCAGGTCTGAGCAGTGTGGACCATTGCAATGTATCAGTTTAGATGAAGTGTGACAAGGATACATCTAGCTACTATATAACTTCCATTAGCCAACTTCCCTGTCCCTGATCATGTAACACTTCATAGAATGTGGTCAGCACAAGGTCATAATAATGGCTTTCTGAGTGACTTCAAGTATTTTGTACAAGTGCAAGCTGTTAACCCCCTATGTTAGCATTGTTCTCGTAATGTTTAGTATTGTAACTGTCAAAATATCTATTCTTCAAGAGGAGCAGTAAACCTAAAATTGTGGCTTCAAATTCAAATTTTGTTTCTTATAATTATAAGGTTCTAGAAGAAAAAATAATATTCCAGAACTTGAGATGATTTCATATGATATCATCTTAAGTGATAATTACTTATAACTACTCAATAAATCTTGAATAATCGTTATTAAAGTTGTATATATGAATACAATGGAAATAATCTCAAATTATATCTACCTGTACAAGCAAGTCATCATTTTGTAGCCAATATACTGATAGAACTAAACAGGTGTATATACAGATAAAACTCTTACATGAAGTTTTCTAAGTAGTAATAAATAATTAATTATCAATTTTGTAAACTTCAGCCTATCAAGAACATATTGTAATATCTGGATATATATCTGTTTATCACAATAGAGTCAGTACTATACATATTACTGTATAAACTTCATAGATATACCTAAAAATTGCTCATTTTACAGAACAGCTTTCAATTACAAATAAGCTGTTTCTGATCCAAAATATCAAGATGTCAAGGACGTGGGCAGATATAATTCTGTATGATGCTGGCTTTGGGATGCAACTAGGTAGAATGATTTGCTTTCAAGCCTGTATTGGTTTTATTCATGTAAACAATTACATGTTAAATTCTCAAAACTCTATTATATATATGTATATATATGTATATATACATTTTATGTATTTGTATCATCATGAATATAGTCTTCACTCTACTTATTTATCTCTCTATTTGAGTCTTTACAATATTATTTTCTCTTTAAAATAATTACCATTTGTTCTCTACTGCTATGAAAGGTCCAGTCTTTGTAATTAGAGTCATTGTTAATACAGCCTTCCCTACCAAGCTTCAAATTTTCTAAATTATATGATATCTAGGCTAAAAGATTTTCAGTTACTTCAAGAAGATACTAGGGCTCATGTTGTTTTATGACTAAAACCTGCTAAAATTTGAGACATGTCTGCTTTAACGTATAAGTTAACCTTTTTCGAGCAAGCTAAATGTATGTTTAAGTTGACAAAATTGCAACTGAGTTTAGGTAACTTGGTAAGAAATTAACCATTTGAGTCACTAATTTGAAAGGAACACATTTGATGAACAGGATCATCCACGCCACAGAGCTATAAATCCCCACTTTAATTTAGTAGTTCCAACTCTCAGCTCGACCTTGTCCTCTTCCTAGGCAGCCTATTATGAGTTTAATCATAGGTTATAAATATATGTCACAACTGGGCTGAATAACACATGGATCTATCTATGCATAGAAGAAAGGTATATGAACTTATGACCCAAACACTGTGTTGCTCTTCAGCAAATGTATGCTATGGATACTGAACTCCATTCGGCCATGTTTAACTCAGTTTCTATTTCTAGAAAGCAAGTTATAGTACTGACTATATATAACTCTTCTTTCAATGATTACTACATATTTTGAGATTTTATCATTTTGTACACATTCCAAGAACTTTCTTTGATTTTAAAAAGACTTAGTTTCTGATCTAGCAATCTTAATCAAGATAGTAGTAATGCTGTTAAAAATGAAATAGTGAATAAATAGTGAGAAGAGAAAGGGCAAAGGTTTAAAAATACAGGGTTAGTATTAATATATTTAGCTAGCACATGCTATTTTACACATAGAGACACTAGAGAAATAGAAAAAAAGAAGACATATGGGAATGTGGTTGATACAGAAATGGATGCATAAGTAAACAGGCACCAAAATGATTTCTTATAAGAAACCTAGAAATCAGAAAACTTGTGTTAAAAAAAAACTACTTCATAAACGATTTCATACTTGTTTAAAATGCCCAGTGATTTTTATCAATGTGATATCTTAATAACAAAATAAGAACCAAAATTGATAAGAAGAGAAAAAACTAAATTATTTTGAATAGTTTAGATATATATGTATGTATATTAGATATAAATGATCATTCTGCTGTAATATTGTATGAACACTTGTTGTTGTTATTACCCGTACACAGATGATCAGATCCATTAGGGTAACTCGATTTTTTTCTTTTATTTTTTATTTCATTCAATATATGTGATACATTTCCACTACCTCAACTTCTCTCATATCTTCTGAACCTCTCTTTCTCTCAAAAAAGAAATAAAATCTAAACAAACAAACAAACAAATTGGAAAAAACATCCAAAACAAAACAAACAAAAAACAAGGATTCTGTTTTGTGTTATCAACTGTTCGTAAGAATAGGACTTGCCCTGGGATGTTGTTTCGCCCAGGGATTTTTCCCTTTTATAGCAGATATCAATCAAAATAGCTTCTTGGACTTTGAATCCATGGCTCCTCCTCTGTGCTGGGATTTTATTTGACTTGAACTTATGTAAATCTGGTGTGCAATACTAAAATATCCTTGGGTTCATCTTTGAATAAGTGTGTTGTGTATGGAAAATGTAGGTATTCTCTCGTGTACTGTGTACAAGCATCACCTGTTGATAAAAATCTGATGGCCAATAATCTGAGGCAGGGTTAGAAGGCTGGACAGCTGCAGAGAGATAGGAATTCTGGGAAAGAGTCAAGCATGGGAGATTCGCCATTCAGACTCTGAGGAAGCTGAATTTATGAAATTGAGTCAAGTTAACCAATCATGTGGAGGATAGAATAGGTTAAATGGGTTAAATAAGTTACAAGTCAGTCAGTGAACAAGACTAGCAAGTGGGCATAAGCATTGATAACAAATAAACCTCTAAGTTGTTATTTGGGGATAGAGGCACTGGTAGAAAAGCCAATGACTGTAGGAAAACATTGTTTTTCTTGAATTCTTTCCCCACCACTGTTTCCTTTCTGCCTCCTTTTCAGTGTAGTTTCTGGAGCACTGAGGAGAGGAATTTGATGAGTCATCACATTAGGGCTCAGTTCTCCAACACCTCTCACTCTGTCCATTGTCCATTGTGAATCTTTTTGATAAATCCCATTTTCTGAAGAGAATTGAGTGAGGCAGTAACTACGGGTGTAGCAATATGCCATTAGGTGTCATTTTACTACTGTGCTCCTTTCACAGAATGATAATAGGATTCCCCCTAATAATTCAATGCAATCCTCATCAACTGAGCCACCAACCAAAGAGCATACAAGGGCTGGTGTAGCAGATGTCTGCCTTGTCTGTCCTTTATGGGAGGGGATGAGGCTTATCCTGCAGATATGTGATATGTCAGGGTAGGTAGATACCCAGAGGTGGAACTGACCTCTCAGAGGATAAGGGGATCGGGGATGGGGGATGGAGGATGGGGGAAGGAACTCTGTGAGGTGGGAACCAGGGGCAGCATTTGGTGTACATAAATAATTCCCAACACAAAGCTTCAAAGAAACTGAGAAAAGAACAACTTCAATTTTATATGGAAACAAACAAAAATCAGGATAGATGTGTTGTTACTTGAACTATGGAGTTGTATCACATAGATATGGTGATTAAGACAGCTTGGTTTGGGCATAAAAACAAGTTCATTAATCAAAGGAGTTGAATGAAAGTTCCCGTCATCAGTTACAAATCCCTACAGATACCTGACTTTTGAAAAAGAAGCCAAAAGCACTCACTGGAGAAAAGGGCAGCACCTTCAACAACTGGTGTTGGTCTAACTGGGAATTAAACTGGGTATGCAAATAAGAATAATAAGGCAAGATCTTTCAATTTGGCCAAAAACTGAATTACAAATGGAAAAAGAGTCTTAGCATAAGACCAGAAATCCTAAATCTGAAACTAAAACTTGTAGAATAGGCTTAAACTCATTGACTTAGGAATGAGATTTCTCTATAGGACAATAAT
The DNA here is from genome assembly GCA_019843855.1 of Hylomyscus alleni. Lineage (NCBI taxonomy): Eukaryota > Metazoa > Chordata > Mammalia > Rodentia > Muridae > Hylomyscus > Hylomyscus alleni. Next base: position 1,382 of record JADRCC010169998.1, on the reverse strand, counting down.
AACATGGGCACTAAGACTAACAAATAATAAATGGGACATCATGAAATAAATTGCTTCTTTTTTATTAATCGTTTTTTCATTTAATGGTATCCTCCTTCCCAGTTTCCCTTCCACAAACCCCTTATCCCATCAGCCCTCTCTCCCCTCCCCTTTGCCTCTATGAGGGTGCTCCTCCATCCACTCATCCACACCTCACTATTCTAGCATCCCTATGCTAGGGCATCAAGCCTCCACAGGACCAAGGGCTTCTTCTCCTATTGATGCCAGATAAGACCATCCTGACAAAGTAGTTTCCTTTGAGAAAAGGATCAGACTAAATTCACCAACTATGCATCTAATTAAGGATTAATATATAAATATGTACAAAGAACAACAACCAAGAGCAAGGATATCAAGAAGACAAATGTCCCAAATGGCATATAAAACTAAGAGGATTCTGTTCTAAAGGGATGAAACACAATCCCCAAGAAACACAGAAAGAAAAGTTTAGTATCTTCAGCCATTAAAGACATGCAAATGGACCAACAATACAAATGACAGTGCATCCTGCTGAGAAAGCTGGCAAAAGAGAACAGGCCTTTATTTCTGGTGGAAGTACAAACTGAAACAGCTGCTTTGGAAATCAGTGTGGTGGTTCCTCAGGATGGTGTATGGTCATTTTCAAGTAAGTTCACCTGTATTGGAACAAAATAGCATTTATTTTATGGTGATTAAAAGGATGTGGGATGAGTGGAGACGAATAAAGCATAATATTCCTTCTCTACTAGTAATCACTTTTTATTTTAACTTTTTATATTGAAATTATTTTGTATTATACTGAATAATATGAAATCATAAATGAATATAGAAGAATGATGTAAATCTGGTGTTTGCAGATGTATCTGTCTAATGGACAAGAATCAATGTTTTCTCCCTGAAGTTTAACTCCCCCCTTTAAATAGAAGGATAATACCTTAGAGGAAGAGAAAATCCCCAGTCTTCAGGAGATAGCTTCTCTAAATCGGAGGGTGTTCACTCCGGGCTCAGCCAGCTCATTCATTCTGATAGTTTTTTTTTTCTTTTAGCTTTAACAGATCAGGATAGTTATCCACATGCAGAAACAAGAAGTACTATGGAGACACCTGGTTATAAAAATCGGATTCTTGTTCCTTCATTTTACTTATTAACCAAGTTCTAATTCATGTTGGCTTGATAAAAATGATTCTTTGTTACTTATCCTAAGACTAGCAGCTCTCTGGCTCCCTAGCCTTACTTGCTAAGATAAAGCTGCCATTGGCTGTGGTATCAAAGCAAAGCACAATGCCTCCAGAACCACATAATTTTGATAGCAGGCCATGCATCAGTTGAATGTCTTTAAATCGGAGTGGTTTTTTTTTTTTTTT
>JADRCC010169997.1:0-10889 GCA_019843855.1 Hylomyscus alleni | reverse complement strand
CCCCCCCCCCCAAGAGCTCCCAGGAACTAAGTCACCAATAAAGAGTACATATGGAGGGACCCATGTCTCCACCTGCATATGTAGCAGTGGATGGCCTTGTCGGGCATCAATGGGAGGAGAGGCTCTTGATCCTGTGAAGGCTTGATTCATCAATGTAGGGAATGCCAAGGCAGAGAGGTGGGGGTGGGTGGGTACATAGGGGAACATCATCATAGAAGCTGGGAGAGAGAGGATGAGATAGGTGGTTTCTGGGGGAAAAACCTGGAAAGGTAATTACATTTCAAACATAAATAAAGAAAATATCCACGAAGAAAAAGATTGAGCTAATTTGTTTGACAGAGAAAACTTCAAGAATGTGTAAAACTGACGATGTTGAATATTTGTTACCAATAACATCTATATAGGTCTACATTGAAAAAAAGAGCAAATGGGTATATTTCTGAAAGACACAGGGCACTAGGAAGCTTAATGTTACAGCTAAGGGACGTGCTGGGTAAGAAGCTAAAATTTTTAAGATTAGTCCACATTAGAATTAAGGAAAGCATGTCCTAGGTCAGGAAACCACTCAGCTAAGCTTCCAACTTGGAAAGAGACTTGAGGACTACTTTTCTCACACAAACAAACAAACAGAACACTGATGGCAATGTGGTTCTAAGGGCCAGAGTCTTTCCCAAGCTTTCAGCCAAGCATTCAAGTGTCACTCATGTGCTTCTGGCTTTAGAGAAATGATATGCTAGAGGGAAAACTTCAAGGGCAATCTCTGTGCAGTTTCAAAGAGTTGCTGAGGCAGGACAGTTTGTTCCAAAAATCCCTTGCTTGGAAGGAATCTTCAAGAGTGCATGAGAATTGGAAAGGCCATTGTTTGAAGGTGTGACTTGAGTTGTGTTGGAGACTTCAAGATATTGAGTATTCCATAGCCTTAAGACATTTACCAAGGAAAATCACTGATAAGGAGTGGAACCAGCCCAAACCAGAGATGTATACAGCAGTCAACAAATTTGCAAGGATGGTACCATCTAAACCCTTTGACACACACAACAGATCTACCAGATTTGGTGTGTGTGCTGATTGGTTCAGTCTTTCTGTGGTGCAGCACCTCCTCCTTTTTCCCCTAATGATCCCTTTTGGAGTGCCACCATATATTGGAAGTATGTAATTTGGTTTTATAAGGGGTTACAGATAAGAAATTTCATTGAATCCAAAAAGATAACTTCTAATATTGAACAACTATTGAAACTGCGAGTGAATACTGGGCTTATGAAGTTGAATTAAATACATTTTGCATGATATGGCAATGGCTTTGTGGAAAACATGGAGTAGAATGCTGTGATATGAATAGCAATGTCTCCCATAGATTCTTGTATTTGAACACTAGGTTCACAGCTGGTAGGGTTATTTGGGGAAGTTAAAGACATATGACTCTGTCATTGAAGAAAGTATGTCAATAGGGTAGACTTTCAGAGCCTAAAGCTTTGATCTAATTCTAGTTTGTACTCCCTGTTGCATGCTTCTTTGAAAATGTTGGCTCTCAGTTTCCTGTTTCTGCTACCATGCTGCCCTCTTGCTGTTATGCTTCTCATCCAATATATACTTTTATTCTTCTGGAACAGTAGTTCAAATCAACTCTGACCTCTACGCATGGCTTTTAGTCAGGATATTTTATTATAGTAACAAAAGTAGCTGAAACAATATGTGCATAACTATAATATGTTTAGATCAAGAAAATATCACTGGTTTCAAAAGCCCATGCCATTCTCAGAATCTCTCTCTCTCTCTTCCTCTCTCCTTCTCTCCCTTCCCCTCTCCCTCCCCTTCTCCTCCTTCCCCCTCTCTCTCCCCCCCCTCCTCTCCCAACTTGTAGATAATAATGCTCCCCAAATGCCTGTTATCATGGTCCCTGACATAATGGTTATGGTCTTTAACCCTCTGAAACTGTGAACCCCCATAAAAATAATTTCTTCTATGAGTTGCCTTAGTCATGGTGTCTTTTCACAGCAATAAAAGCATAATTAAGATATGTAGACATTTTTAAAAGTGACCCTAAAGTTGCGTCTACAAATTACTCTGATAGCATTCACAGTACAGACAATGCATATGTTAATGAATGAGAACACTGTGCCTATGCGTATGTATACATATGTGATAACTGTTATAAAGTAACATCATTGAGGAAATCTAAATTATTTTTAAAACTTGAAATAACTGGAAGGTAAATTTTGATCTAAACAAGAGAAATCAGCCAATAATTTATTCTCAATCTAGAGGTGACATTCTGTTGATATTCAAGGAGAAACAAGGTAGAATATACATCCCACTTAGGAAACAGACAAACATGAAATCAAGAGCAATAACTATGAGCAGGTGAAACACATATAAATTGATGATAAATGGCGCTAAGTATGATCTCTGCCTATGACACTGCCACTACTCTGGCATGAAGTTATTTCACCTGGACTGCTACAATTGTCATCTGATTGATATTCCTGTTGCAAATCCACTATGCTCCCCATTAATTTCCTTAAGTGACTGTATCACAGGAATTGTCTTCTGTCTCCTAACACTTGCTCTGTATACAGAATTCAGGAAAATAGTCTTTCTAAGCACCAGACACTTGAAAACTGTTGCTGCAAATAAGTGGTCAAGGGATTAGGTAAATGTATGATCATTTGACTACTAAATACATGACATGAGCCATCATTTCTGAGTATGTATACACATTCCTAAATACCAACACAAATAAACAAGAATTTGCATTCGTACTGTGCCAAATTAATAAAAAATTGAAGTTATATGTAGATTAGGTACCACTGAGATGGCTTAGTAGGAGCCAAATTGTAGAAGAGGGATAACTCAGAAGCTGTCTTCTGATCTCCACTCAAGCATCCTGGTAAGCATGAACTAACTCCCTGACCTTACACACACACAGACACACACACAGACATACACACACATACATACACACACAACATGCACACACACACAAGTATGTATACACTCAGGCAAACATGCATATACACAGATGTACATCCACACACAGACCTATTCATGCAGGCATGCAAGTGTTTACACACACAAACACACACATTCATATATGCATGGAAGTATGCATGTACAAACACACACATTCACACACAAACACACGTGCACAGGCACATAACACACATTTAGAAATAAATGAAAAACTTGTCATTACATTTTAAAATGTGTAGATTACTTTCACATTTGGTCCTCACTTCAAACCCTACATTTTTATTTTGTTTCTAAGAGAAAAGAAAATTGAGTATATTATGTTTAAACTGATGTTTTCGAGTACTCTTTCATATTAACACTATCGTATATTTGTAATACTACTATAGACTACCTTTTAGATGGATCAATGTATATGAATAAGCATGCTAGTGTGGATGGTGTAAAGAACATTTTTCAATCATAACAATTCATTAATATTTGAAAGACCTATGATATTACTAGCATATAAACACTATTCCTCTTTCTCCCCTTCCTCCTCTTATTTCTTCTTTCTGTCTCTGTCTCTCTCTGTCTCTTTCTTTCTCTCCCTCCTTCTATTACCCTGAAAATATAATGCAAGTTCAAGCATTCCAACACAAAACATTCTAGCACTGGAGATAGGTCTTCAGCCAGTGAGATCATATTTGAATTTTTAAAGTGTTTACATTACCAGAATATCACCCAGCACAGCAACTAAAACTTTATTAGGGAAAGACATGTTTTTCATGAAATTCCTGTGAAATATCTTCTTTCAGTCAGTATATAGTGCAAGAATATACAATGTACTTAAATATAGTTTTCTGTCTTTCAAATCTCCCCAAAGCAAAGATGACGAGAATAACATTTGGATTCATCAGTAGAGATACAATATACACCAAATCCTGGGCTGAGTTTTGTCTTTATATAGGTTCTGTGTATTGAACCTAGGGTTTCCATATACACCTTAAGTGCTCTATCATAACATACTTCCTTTTTTATTTATTATTCTGAGGAAGAATCAGACTAAATCTATTGTTACCCAGGCTGGGTCCAACTCACTCTTTTGTCCAGATTGGTTTAAGTCATGGATTCTTCTACTTCAGGCCTTAAAGATTTGGCATTACAGCCTTGTACAACGAGACATGGGTTCTAGAATATAGACTTGGTATTTAATGTGAAGCCTCTTATTTTGATTTCTCAGAAGCCCCATTGAATAGAATATATCCAGGAAACAGAGCATAAAGAGCATTAAAGGATTTTTCTGACTTTTCAATAATAAATGGCAGAAACAGAAAAAGGAGCAGGAAGGTCAGCATTAGAATTTTGCTTTTATCTACTTCACTACCCCTGCCTGCTTTTGGACAGATGAATACATTTTAGAGTAGACTTTAAACCATTTTACTAGCACAGAATTTGACAGTGATACATATACTTCATCTATACTTAGTGCTTGGTTAACTGCTTTCTGTAACAAATTTGTGAAATCAGACATAGGATGAAAATTAAATTTTAGAGAATTTAATCTTAATTCCTGAAAATATGGTCCATGTTTATTAAAATATTTTTCTGGTCTTAAAGAGAAATGCATCGTACCTCAAAATTCAGACTTAGGTTTTTGTTGAAGTATAATTTCCCTATAGAACAAGAATTGTTTCACCAATTAAAAAATTTAAACGTTAAGCATCTGGATGTATATCTCAGTTATAACTGCCTTTTTAAGAACAAGCATAGTTGAACTGAAAAGAAATATTCCTTTTTTATGGAGCATCAGGATCTATCCACTAATGTAATCAGAATTTTTTTCTGTCATATACTACCAATTATAATGGGCACATCATTATTCTCCAGCTTTCAATGTTTTATTCAAATGGTTTGTTAGGCTCAGTCTCAGATCTTTTTACCTCCACCCCAGAGACCCTGTTCTCTTAGGCATTCCCGTTGTATCACTCTGTTACAGAGTTCAAAGAGTTCCATAAAAATGCCTCTAATTTTCATTAGTTATGTGCTTACTAGTTCCTGAGCTCAGTTAAAAACTGAAAGTCACTTCCAAACTGTTACTGCTGTACTGCTGCGGCTGTGCCTTAAAAAATTATTTTTATGCTAGTGTTAATCATGGTTTTATCGTATGTTAAAAAAAAAGTTCATTACTAACGGGTGTTTAATGGTTATCTGCGAGGATTTTAAAATGGCAAAGTGGTAATCAGGCCTCAAAGGACTATGTCTACCTAAGGTTAGCTGAAAAACACAGCAGCCTAATTAGCATCCCAAATCACCACCCAGCCATCTGTTATCTCTAGGCAAAGCAGAAGAAAATGCAAATGACTAGGAAATAAGAGCTTTGTAAGAGGAGTCCATATTTCGATGCCCACCCCTCCCCCTATAGTCTGTATTGGTACTGATGCTGTTGAGGATGAGAAAGGGCTTTGCTGTCTGTCATCTCTGTATTGCTGAGAAGTGCTTGATGAAAAGCATCATAGAGGAAAAAGCTGCAGAATCACAGCACCTACACATCACTTCAGTCTGCTTTCAAGGATCAAAAATAGGATGGAAAGCGGGTGGGACCACAGAACATCACATGTCAGAGTTACTTATCTAATACCTTATAGAGAGGTAAGCTTTTTATTAAAATGACATGATTTTAAATAGGTAGCATATTTTGTTGCCAGATTTTAAAATTGCACAACTATAATCTTAACACTAACAGCATCCTTATTTTTCACATTATTCAGTTTATATAAAGACAATCATTGCTTTGATATGAAGCAAGTGAATGCTGTTGTCATGTCCTTTTGAAGAAATTAGTTTTTCTGTTTTTTGTTGTTGTTGTTGTTGTTGTTTTCTCCGTATTCAATATCTTTCTTCCTTCGAGAATTTCATGAAACCACAAAGACATCTAAACATCATCATATAATAATGAGACAACATAAATGTAAAGAAGAAAGCAATGCTAAGAAAGGTTACAATGGTTTGATAAAACCACTTTAACCTCACTTATCTTTTCTAGTCTCCTGTCCCACAGAAGCATCTTTGAATACCAAAACCATTTATAAACATCCTAGTGTGCATGGAAACAGATCAGTATAGGAAAGAGAATGTTTCCTCCCAGGTTAATCAGCAATATCTGTTCAAAGTTAAAGCATTTCAGGTACTCTAAAGGTTATACTATCTAAAATAGACTGCATCTATATGCCATTCAGAAGTCACATGATAATTGGAATGGGATAGAATTTGCATAGATTATTTTTGTATAAAAAATATTGATATGTAACAGATGTAAATGAAAACACCAAACTGATAAAATTTTGCAGAGAAATGTTAATCAAGCAACATGACTGCCTTGGCAAGACATCACATCCAAAGATCTAGGTCTATATGACCCAGACAGAATGCAGACACACCATAGATTACAGTATGGTATGCCTGAATACAGATATACCCTTTATATACTCCTTTAATCCCTAACATTTAAGGTAAGATTAGTTTGTAGAAGGAAGCAGCCATGTTTGAAATTTTGAAAAGGTATAATTGAGGAACAGAGAAAGTGATGAAAAAGAAATATTTGACAGAATGAGAGATATGAAAACAACAGAACAGGAAATAGGGGCTCCTTAATATCAGATAGGGAGAGAGAAAGAGAGAGAGAGAGGTAGTGCATATGATATTTTATCTGGACAGTTCTGGAGAGAGAGGTTGCAAAGAGCACTAACTAGGCACAGATGAAGATAGAATGAGCCAGAAAATGAGAATGAACCAGAATATTAGAACATATTGCCAAAGTTAGTTTGAGACCAAGCAGAGCAATTCAGGCAGAAACTGAGAAAAGTCAGACTGAATCAGTAAGCTTGGAAGATTAGATTGTACAGAGGCTAGAAGCTTCTAGATCTAGACCTAGGGATAACTAGAACTGAGAAGGAAATGCTCTAGGCTTAGTCTGAGGCTTGTATTTGCAAAGCTTTCATTTCATTACTGCATCTGAGGAAATATAAGAGGCACTTATAAAAGTTTGTTATTGTCATCATTTTAATATTGATTTTAATGTTAATTTTAAACTAGTGCTTACTCCATGCCAATATTTGAATGTTACATGGGCAAATGTGTAGGTGCACATACATGTGGATGTGTGTGCATGAGAGGGCAGAGATTAACACTGTCCTCTCTGATGACTTTCCATCTCATATTTTAACCTAGGTGCCCTCAGTGAAACTCAGTGATTGGTTAGGAAATAAGGAGTCTCCTGATTCTGCCTCCTCTGCACTGTGAGCTGCAAGTCTGCAAGGCTTTTTACCTGAATTGAGTATCACATTTGGGTAGTCTTATTTGCTCAGCGCATACTTTACTGACTAAGACAATGTCCAAGACTTGGGTTACTTCTGCTTATATTTACTATTGTTGAGGAGGAAGCCATGTCAACAGAGCATAATAAAACACTTTTAAAAATACTGTGCACTTCTGCTTCCTTCTGTCAACAATCATTATCAAGTACTTTATATCTCCTTGGAAGATATAGCATGTATAGTCTCATCCTGTAATGTCTACATTTGAGAAAGCTGTTAAACAAAGTTAAGCAAGAAAGGTAGTATGGAGCAATGAACATATACTCTGTACATAAATACTCAATTTTTGAAAACGTATGACATTTTCTAAGGTTAAGTGAGTGGAAAGCTGAATTATATAAGATGGAGTTCAACAGCTATTGAGGAATGAGGGAACATAGGGCATTATTTTCTGATAAAATGTTATTTTTAGATCATGGTTATAGTAGCACTAGTATAATTTATATGACACCTTGTACATCATGGAGCAGATGTACAATGTGGCTGATAAATCTGGTTTCAGAAAAGCATTCTGTACAGAGATTATATGCAATTGGAGGTCCTGGGTAGAGTAGCCATCTTGCTTGTGCTAGACAATATAATTAAAATAACTTTTATTGGATTTTTTTCATTATATATAAAACTATGTTTATAAATTACAAAGTTTAGTGCAACTTATCAGTAAAAATTATAATGAATGGCATATCTCCTTTCCTCCAGATCCAGGGGTACCTATTAATACTTTTCTCTGGGCATATGACAGTCTGTGCTCTTATATCATACTGGCATTGTTACAATGGATGTGAGTAGTTCAAGTAAATTAATAAAGCTATGCATGGAGTCATCAAAATCTTCTTTTGATAGCAATAAAAATTACCTAGAGAAAATAGGTAAAAGAATTAGATATAAGGCTGAAGAATTTTCAATCTGATTTCTAAATATATAAAAAGATAATTGTAAAAGAGTTGAACTCAGTTTAAGGTAAAGTGATGAAGCAATAGAAGAATTTGATATAACCAGAATATAAAAGCAGCACAAGAACTGTAGACTTCAGAACTCACCACAAAGTACTGGAAAATGTGAAACTGCTAAATAAATGCTTCTGGGAAAATTCTTAAGTCAAATTTAAGATAATCAGACGTCCTTCTTAAATACTCTGCCTTTATACAACACACAGTATAAAATGAAGACTTAACTATAGTGCACACTGGATAGTAGAAAGTGTCATATAATTGTTCTGTCAAGGTCTCAGCCCTGAGCTATTCCTAGTTCTCCACACATCTGAGCCATGAATATCAGTAATTATTTCTTTCAAATTTTAAGGCAATATCTAGGCTGATATAGCTGAATAGGCTAAGTGGAAGCCTTTCTGATATGTGTATTTGGAAAGGCTAAGAATGGAAACAAAGAGATTTATGGGCATCAATAGGTATTTGAAATTCTTCTCCCATTAATGACATTATGCTACAGACTTTATCTCAGCTCCTATGAAGGAAGACAAGGACAGCAGAAAGGCATCCTGATGTGATGCTCATGCAAGCACTGGGAAATGGCTACTGAAAATCACACACGGTGTCAAAGATATATAATGAGATGATGGTGGCCCGCAGCAAAGAGAGGTTTGCCTTTTACCCAGGAGACTGAGCAGTTATTACTCAGCTCCAGATAATTGTGTTATAAGTATGTTGACCATGTTTCCAGGTCCTCAGGCAGTTTAAATGATTCTAGACATCTGCTTTTGTTTGTCTTTTAAATTGTCAAATTAGCTTTTGTTAATGTTGTAGTAGTGCTTCTAATATTATGCCAGTCAGAGGAATATCTTCCAATACAGTACCTCCCAACATATCCAGTGACAGGCCCAAATTGGGATCCAGCTCAAGGGGAAGCCCCAAGGCCTGCCACTATTAATGATGCTGTGGTGTGCTCACAAAAAGAGGTCTGTCATGACTGTCCTCCGAAAGACCCAACAAGCAGCTGAAAGAGTCAGATGCAGATATTTACACCCAACCAATGGACAGAAGCTTGAGAGCCCTGTGGTTGAATTAGGGAAAAGCCAGAAGAAGCTGAGGAGGAGGGCAACCTTATAGAAAGATCAGCAGTCTCAACTAGCATGGACTCCCGAGATCTCTCAGACACTGGATCACCAACTAGGCAACATACGCCAGCTGATATGAAGCCCCCAACGTATATATGGCAGAGGACTGCCTGGTCTGAACTTGGTCAGAGAAGAAGCACCTAACCTTCAAGAGACTGGAGGTCTAGTGGGGTTGGGATGGGAGTGGAAAAATCCTCTTGGAGACTGGGGTAGAAGTACGGGATGTGAAGCAGTCAGAGGTAGTCTGGATTGTAAAACAAGATTAAAGGTTAAATAATTTTTTAAAACAATTAAGCTATTGTTAACTGTGTTCTATATGTTTGCACACCCATTAGAGAGATTCTTTGGCATTGTTGGAACCTAGGTATTTAATGCATCTATTTTGGAAATTTTTCTTTTGATCTACAATTGCTTGTTCTACAGTCCCAGAAACTATAACAAATAAACAGTTGCAATTTTTATATATTCTCATTTTATAGTGAATTGAAAATTTTCCCACGTTTTATTTTATTCTCTCTCTCTCTCTCTCTCTCTCTCTCTCTCTCTCTCTCTCTATATATATATATATATATATATATGTTATATTACATATAACCTATACATGTATCTGTAATTCAGCACTGGATATGTGAACTTCAAATCTTTAATAATTACAATCCTATATTTCCTAATAATTTTAAATTTGCAGGGAATAGATGAATAAGATATTCATTTTTAACCTTAGACACTGGTCCCAATTTCTAAGGGCCTTATCTAGTAAGTTAGAAGCTGACTCAGTGGAGCCTACTGATCATCTCCAGCATTAGGAAGCTGAAGCACAAGGCCACGGGGTTGACAATAAACTGAAAGACACATTCTGACCAGGACAAATGAATTAAACTGATTTGAATTCCAAAGGTAGTATTACGATTTGGGTGGTGTATATTCTTCAAATATCTATGTTGTAAATGCTGTTGTTTAAGGTCTATGTGCCATGTGTTAAAGTATGTTCCCAGGGTGGTTTTGCTAGGATATGCCAACAGGAAAGTACCTTCAAAAGGGTTTGAAGACTCTTACCTTCTTTTTTCCTCTGCTGGTTGTTTCCAGGGACATAAACGAAAAGGCTTTGCCCTAACTTGAACCTCTCCAGTGATGTGCTGTCTTGACATGGTTCCTCCAAATAGTGGCCAATGGGCCATGAGCTAGACATTAAAAAATCTCTTATAAAGCTTAGCATTTGTCTATTATCTTAAAAATTTTGTTCTACTGACAGAAAATGTCAAGTACTTGTAATTATCACCTGTAAAAAAAAAATCAAGTTTATTTTGTAAATTTTGAACACATTATAAAATATACATATATATTATTATAGGGTCCACAAACATTTCTTCTAAGTATCAATAATTATCAATAATTATACTTCATGTTGACAACATAAATATAGCATATACTCTATAACCAAGGAATATATATGTATAAATATATATATAGAGAGAGAGAGAGAGGAAAAAAAA
>JADRCC010169990.1:0-12989 GCA_019843855.1 Hylomyscus alleni | reverse complement strand
AGAGAGAGAGAGAGAGAGAGAGAGAGAGAGAGAGAGAGCACAGATGTCCATGGAGGGCAAAGGCATCAGATCTCCTTGTAGCTAGAGTTAAAAGGAACTGGGAGCTACCAGACATGGGTGCTGGGAACTGAACTTGAGTCCTCTGCAAGAAGAGTAATTAACCTCAGCTTTCTGATAAAGACAGACTCAGAAAGGTCTCAGTCTAAGATCACTCATGTCCTTGGTGATTGGTGAATATCCATGTGCTTCCTAAAGTCAAGGTATGACAATTCAACCACTGAGACATCTCTTTAGCACCATTTTGCATAGAATGAAATGACAGAAGACACCATAAAAGGCACCCAACCGAGGAAAAAACACAAAATGCCTACCTGTGAGTTAGTCTCCATCTTTTATTTTCTAAGAGAAATGAGAATTGTCTAGTCTAATCTTGAACTTTGGTTGGGGGAAAAGCACTCCATTTATTTCTGTCCAATTTTCGTCTTGTCAAGGTCTCTTTTCACAACTAATCCTATTGATGTCTTAACCTCTTTCTCCAGTGTACTAGAAAATATCGAAAGAACAAGCTATAAAAGAAATTAACCTACAGTAATAGAAATGCCAAAGATTTCATCCAGCTGGAAAAGGAACCCATTCCATCTGTGACACAGGCTTCAGACCCAACACTGGAACATTCCATCACAGAGTCTGAAGAGGAAGAAGAAACTCTGGGAATAAGTCAGTCCCCAACTGTAAATTGAGGAGAAAGAATCCTGATGTGACAGTCAAATATCACAGAACACAAACAAGGCCTCTCCCCATGTTACAGCAGTAGGATGGAGTAGACCTCAAAAAGAGGACGAAGGAGAAAATATAGGATCAAAGGGAAGAATAGTTTATTATCCGGTTAGAAAATAAAACAGGTCCAGTTGATTATTTGTTGGGAAAACAAAGAAGAGATGAGGGTCAAGCCACATGGAGTATCCAAACACTGAAAATATAAATAACTACAATAAAACAAGGTGCCAAGGAGGACTGAATTTACACCAGTAAGTAATATGCCTTTCAGATAAGTCTTTGAGTTGTTGCCTTTTATTTTAATTATTCTGATTTAAAGTAGCAAATTCTTAACAGAATGCACAGGCTATGTACATCTATCTTCTTCTGTACTGTCTGTACTTACCCAGGAATGATAAACAAAAATATTCTGTTTTGTAGAATATTTTTATCTCATAAATCTAGGTGGGGGCTATAGATGTGGAGGGCTGACTGTGTAGGGAAGAGCCAGTGCCACACTTTGACTTTAGGAAGCACATGGATATTCATCAAGGACATGAGTGATCTTAGACATGTTAGTGTCTACAACATCTTAGACATAAGCAATCTTAGACGAGACCTTTCTGAGTCTCAGTCTTTATCAGAAAAGTGAGGTTAATTACACAACCTATAGGTTATTTACTTTGATTAAATGGAAGAAAAGGTTCAAGTGGTTATTTCAGATCCCAGTAGAATTTACTACCTGTAATTTAGTATTAATTGTTATGACCTGTCTTGATGTCTTTCCATCACTCTCATCAGTAATGTACCAGGCAGACATATTCCAGATTATTAGAGATATCAGGAAACTGGGTGTTAAGGCCTCCACAGCTTTCAACAATCTCTGGGATATATGACTTACATAAAGAACTTTAAGTCCCAAACAAAACGACTCAAAGAAAACTGGAGTAATGTTGATATACACCTCAAGAATAAAGACACTAAGATGGAAGTTAATAATACAGAAATGCACAACATACAAATATTCACAGAGGCTTGTTTCCTCCGGGGACATATTAAACCTCACGAAGCTTTTAAAATACTATGTTCAATTTCACAACCGCTACAATGTACAATGGAAGTTGTCACATGATAATGAGAGAGGCATCTGAGAACAAGATAAACATTTAATGAAAGTGACAACTTGGATTTGAAATTTGATGCAAGGTCTGCAGATAGAATAGTAATGTTCCAAGCCACCTTGGGAATGTATATAGAACAAAGCTGAAGTTTTCTTAAAAAAAAAAAAAAAAAAACTCACAACATTTTTCCTACGAAATAAAATGTCCTTGAACAGTGTTTTCTCTTTTTAAGTTGGTAAAGAGCTGGTATTGGTTATGGCTTTGCTGTTGTCCTTCCAGCTTCCTTCGATCCAAGAAGCACTGAGACAACAGAAAACAAGGACATTGTCTGGGAGAATGGGGATAGGAAAATCTACAGTGAGAGTTAGTTGGAAAGAGTCTTTGAAGCCTCAGTCTGCTGCCTAGGCCAGGATCTGGCATGAGCCTTTGTAATTCCTACCTCCACATGGACAAACCATTCATATTCTACTACACAGGCACTGGAAGTTCATCACCTCTCAACATGCCCTATCGCTCTATTACAGTTCATCCAAGTCAGAATGTAAAGATGATTATGAATGCAGTCTTCACCTTCTTCGCTCTTTTCTCCTAGCAATATTCTGCCCAATATTTAGGACCAGACTCTCAAATCTGCAGCAGATTCATGATGTATCTCGGATTAAAGCACTTCAGTAGGCTTACTCTATGGTTAGATGCCCAAGCACTCCTCACTGCTGACAGGATTCTTTACCACCTAATATTCTCTCTTTTAACTAAGATCTAGGTATACTCTTGTCTCTACACTAAAACAGAGTCAACCCTGCCTCAAGAGCTTTATTCCTGAAGAAGTCTCCACCTTCTTCCTGCAGATGAACTAGGATCGTAGCTTCTCTTAGGCTTTGACTCAGAGGCCACCATCTCAGAGAGCCCTTCTCTCACTCTCCTTTACAGAAATGGGCCATAAACCCCCAATTTGCTACACATAAATCCATGTCTGTCTTTTTGGGGACTTTGCCACCACAGTAATCTCAATAGGCCTGTGGGTTTATTATCCTTTTGTATTCCATAAAGTCTAACTTTCAAAGGCATAGACATACTGGTTAACATTTTTATTACTGCATGTCCAGTGCCCCTTAAAAATGCCTCCCATTCAGAAAGTACCTCTTAGTAGAATATAAAATAAATGAAAGAGAGATTACTCAAGCTTTTTACCCATAAACATTCTCATCTCTGCCTGTTCTCAAGAGTTCTGATTTTTTTTTTTTCCTTTGGTGATGAGGTGTGAACCCAGGGCTTTTGTTGTTAGATACTGTCCTGTTAGCAATACATGACAGTGACAACCTGAGTGACAACAATAGTTTGCTGTCATAGAAAGAATAGTGGCCTCTGAGGCCACACTCTCTCCAGGTAGTTATAGACATGTAACAGTTACTAGGAGAGCTTATGAGGCAACATCCCCCAAGGACTTATACATAGGTAACTGTTGCTAGGGGGAGGCATTGGGGTTTAGTTGCCTATAGGTTATCCATGTTCCTTTAATTAACCCTAATAAGCTCATTGCTTCATCAAGCTAGACTTAAGTGGAACCAATTTTTCAGTTGGCTTCTGGTGCCCCCATCTGGAGTAAACAGATACTTTTTCCGGTGAGTTCTCCATCAATATCATGGATTTAAGAACCATGAGCAAGCATTATTAAGAGTATTAGGTATGAGAGATGCAGAGTTGGATGCCTGGTTTGCTGTGTTGGACAGGATTATGTTCAGAGAAGAGCTAAGAAAGGCTTAATCATCAAGGACCACAGGAGTGGAATGGGGTTTTGGTGGCACCATTGAACCTCATGTGGGACATTATCTTTGTGAGTGAGATACAAGAGACATTCTGGCAGATCTTCATGATTTAGGCTGATACAGTAAATCAGGTTTGTACAAATGCTAAAGAAGTAGCTGGGAAACAGAAAATACAGATGAAGGAGACTGGCTTGGTCTTCAACAGCCAATGTGGTTAAGATGTGTAATGATCTTGAGTTCTGAAGGAAAAAAAAACAATAGAAGCCAAATTCAGTGCTATGAGCCTAGGGAATGGTTTAAACCTGATTAAAAATTTAATGAATGTACGAATAATAAAACAATGAAGTTGTAAAAGATTAAGCCTACCCCAGGAGTGGCAGTTAACCTCTAGAGTTGGTTCTGTGCATTTCTCTCCTGTAAGAGGGAATACTAGGGATGGAAATTGGTCATATAACTCTGAGTCCTCTTTCCAGACAGGTTTGACCAATGGGAATGTAGCACTGAGCTTTCTCAGGCCCTGGGTCTCTCAGAACCAGGGAGTCTATTGGAATTCAGCAAGCTAGAACATAGCCGTGCTTCCTTTTAATCTTAGGCCAGCCATGGTAAGGAAAGCTAGAATGTCTCTGCTCAATCCTGCTGGAAGTGGAACAATGAGAAGAGCCTTCTGGTATCATCCAAGGATGAGTAGATAACATGAGCCATGGGAAATGACCAGATTTTTGAGAACTGAGATGGGGTCTTCTCACTTATACTAATAACTGATCTACCCATCACTGATCTTTTAAAAAAAATGATTGATAAATTCAATGTCATCATTCCAGAATACAGTGAACATTGTCATTATTTTTCTTTGATATCCTTTTAGCTGCATACTCCTGAGATCAATTGTTCATTGCTTGGGATGATGGGTGATGGGTCTTCAGAGACCATGCCCAGCCTTTTCAAAAGTATTTGATTAGATGATTCAAAGTTAACTCTGAGTATTTTACTGACTTAGAAAAGCATTTGAGCATGAGGTAAACACAGCTTAAGAGAGTAATCATGGGAAATCTTGAACACAGGGTTCAAGAGCCAGGCATATTGTAAAAATATTCAAAATATTATGAGTCGTTAAGACACAGATGATATACAACTTAAATGAAAAAAAAAAAAAACTCCAATAGCCTGTGTTTATAAACCTTAAACAATGGCCAAAAAGTTTGAGTGAAAGTCCTTTGTGAATGGAACAGGATGTTCTCATAAGTCAACAACCCACTAAATGAATATCCCATTGCCAGGGACTGTTCATCTCCCTACAGGTTGTTGGCCACTGAGGCCTGAGAGGCTCCTAAGATAATTAAGGTTATGGCCACAGTTAATTGCCTTATGCCAGAACTAAATGGTAAGACCTCGTGCCTGGAGATGCTCAATGCTTAGGTTATGGGACATGAAGGAATCAGACAGTGAATAAACAGGGAGTTCCTTCTCTACTGGCTGGCTTTTGTAGTGCCAGAAGGCACTGTGCGTGTTGTTGGTGAAGAAGGACACCAAATGTCCTACTTGGCTGTGTACCTTTTGTACCATGCTTTGAACATGCCAAGCAAGATGTATCAGCTTATTCAAGGGTGCCGTGACAGTGATGGAGGTAACCATCTGCTTTCTGCTTGTTTTTAAGATCGACTCCAAAAGAGAGAATTCATGTCTGGTGTTATATATAAGCCCACTCAAAAAAATCTGTGGCTAGGAAGCTCAGAGGCTCTAATGGGGAAGATATTGCTGTTGTTCTGCTAGGTAGATATGGATGGCTGACAAAATTGCCTGTTAAACATTTTTGGCTATACCCATAGAGGTATACCCATATTGCTTCTACCAGCTTTGATCATAGAAGGTTTTAAATTAATTATTTATTTTTGTAGTGTGTGGCAGTTACCACAGAAATCCACTACAAGTCAAAGTACTGAGAATAGATGTTGTTGACTGATAACCTTAAATTAGGCCATGGACACCACCACTTCCTGGATGAGGAATATTGTAGGAGAGGATGTTGAGAGATGCTAAGAGTCAGATGAAAGGATGGAACTATCGAATGTTGTTCTCTGAACATGGCAGTGGCTATTGTCCTCTTGAACTACCAGCAGCTATGATTGCCTGGAGAAAGTCTTTACATGACTCGGTCTAATAATTTTTCATTATTAGGGAGCTCACAAGGCTGTTTCCCTCCCCAAGGATTTATAAACAGTCATTGATGGGGAGAGGAGAATTTTTTTCTTCAGTGGTATAGCCATGCATAAAGTGCCCCTCACTCATGCTCCTAGGATAATCCCAGTCAATATCATTCCTCAATGATGGACTTGATTAGAATTGTATTTTTGTCTGGTCGTTATTGTCTTCTATTGGACGGACAGATATTTACACAACTATCCCATGCAATATAGGGAACTGTTGTACCACTAAACTATACTCAGCCTCTCTTTAATGACCTTTTGCACAGAGCTGTCTAATAATAATTAAGCTTTTAAACTTTCTGTTCATCTTCTGATTCTAAAGATTGCCTTTCTTGATAAGTGATATGTATGTAAGACCAAGAGATGTATCATTGAAGATCACAAGATGTATCAGTAATATCTAATTTTTCCTTTCCATTCTCAACCTTGTACTACTTCCTGAGTTCAAATGACCTGTTAACAGAAGGAATTCTAGTTATTGGGACATAACTCATCCACGAAACACACCAAGGTTCTGCTGTTTACTTCTGCTACATGATGCTTAAAAAAATTTATAGATTGCTATAGGAAATAATCTAATAATAATAATGAAACTATATGCCAAAAATACAACTACATAAAACATTTTTTTCCACTCCTGGGAAAATAGTTTTCATGAGCTAAGGGATGAACTTACACATGGCCTTACAGAGAAGAACTTAATTTCAAGCCTTCCTGCATAAATGATGAGCCACGAAGTACAGAGAGGTCAACATAGCCCAGAGTGATTACAGCAGCACTGCAGAGCAGGAGAGATTGGAGAAGGCCTGTGAACTGCGGCTGGACTTAAATCATAGCTATCTTTAGTCACACGATTTCTCCTCACCTGAGGAGGAGGAGGAGCTTGAATCTCTTCCCAGCCCAGTTTCCCTTGGCTTCCTGCCAGGCTGTCAGTAGCAACAGCCCTTTTGCTGAAAAATGGCCAACAAGGTAACCATGAATAATCTCAGGCTGAAAACTGCTTAAAAATTTCACAAGCTGAAATGTTAATGTACCCAGGAGCTGGGGATACATTTGTGTGGATGCAAATTACTTCTTTTACTTTTCTTTATAGAACTGTCTGGGTAGCTCTAAAAATGTACCAAATAACAAAATATCGGGAACTATTAATTAATTGACATCACTCATCACTGAAACACATTTTAACCACCTAACACTAGACTGTGCTTTAAAGAAACTCATCAAGATCATGTCACCATCAGCTTCGACATGCATCATCACAGAGAAAAAATGAAGACTGTGTGGTGCAGTCCTCATCTTTCAACACATCACTACTATTAAATGACTATCTGGAGGTTCCTCACAATCGCTATCTGTATCTCTAATCTTACCATAGTAGCTGATACCCCTATGGGCACAAAAAAGCAACATATAACAACATACCAAAAGATATGCACAGAAATATACAAAATGTAATGGCTGCCATTTCAGGGCCACTCAGAAGAGGGTAACAAATATTGCACATCCTTTCTAATAGTCAAATGACATGAATAGCCAAACCAACAGGCCTGAGCTGCTACCAGTCATAGGAAGACAACTGGCTTCTCTATAGATGAATTTATCACCTCGGCATCATGGGAGAAGTGTGTCGCTTCTGCATTCTCTAGTTATCCTCACTGTATGTTACAACTCCGTGGTATTCAGGAAACCATTTCTGGTAAATAGCCAACCTATGGCTTTGACAAGTTTAGACAAGCAGGTGTTACCTATTGGCACTCTGCTGCACTAGCCACTCTGGAGCAAGCCCCTGGATTATACAAGTAAATACTACTTTAATTTCTATGCTTATGTAAGTCATTATCATATGTGGCCACCACTTGCCTACATGAGAAGACTCTGAATGGAATGTAGGGCAGATAAAATTAGCACCTTCGTGGGAAGGGCTCGATGCTTGCTAGGACTCAGAGGGCTGCCAGAAAGCTTGGCTGTGGTCATACAGCAAGGAGCTTTTCCCTGAGGGGCTCTCTAGGGCATCTGGGTACTTTCCAATAGCTTCACGGGGTTTCTTTTCACAAACAGTGAAGCATCACGGTTTGTACAAGTGTTTGAAAGTCTGACATTGTATGAACTGTTTATCTCCAAGCCAATGTCACTCTTCAAAAGAAAAGATTTTAGGGTCAGTTGTGTTTATTACTTATAACTGTAATATTGGGTGCTCCTGAACTCCTTACTGCTCTAGTCCCTTAATATAACCACAGAAATAATATGTGTAGCACTATCACAGTGTCACAAAGCAAAACAAGATAAGAAGCTTAAAGGAACTAGAAACATAAACATGCAGAAGATGTCCCAGAGTCTTCTCACAAATAGAATCTTGCCACCTTCTTTTTTTATCCTGTACTTACCAGGAATTCCTGCTATTCTAATGAACTATCCAAAATCAACAGCAGAATCAAATATAATCTTTAGCCTTCAGCTAGCAGCCATACATATCTTAGGCATAATATACTATTGAAACTTCATTCAGATACAACTAACTTATGTTAACCTACGTTAATATAATATAACAATGATAGTAAATTTTGTATAGAGCTTACTATTTTCTCATCTAAATAATCATAAAATGGTGGCCCATTGCATACAAATCATGAAATTTATTAGGCATATAAGAGAAAGGAAAATTAGCTGAAATACATGACAGAAATTATCATCATCTTTATGATATTTCTTTATTTAACTGGCAGTTTTCTGACCCAAACCAGGCAAGTTTGTAACCATTTTACTCTCACACATTCATTTATTTTCAGCATACATTTTCATCACCAATATCTAAAAATCAAATATGCATACGTATATATATATATAGTAAATATATACATATGTACTAACTACACGAAAATATTCCATTCTGATAAGCAGGATCATTATTTATTTGGAGATACTGAAAATGGTTTTCTATCAAAAATGTTTCTCTAACAATGCAGGATAACAATTTTATCATGACTTCTTAAATTTTTGTCCCATGTGTTAAACCTTGGATCTCACTGATTCAAGACAAGCACATTACCACATATCTATACCTCAACCCTTGTTTTATTATGACTCTTGCTCATGACAGATTTTCTATATAATGGATATCTCTCAAAGTGCTGACAACTGTTACTTTAAAAAAAAAAGAAATTAATCCTATGAAAGAAGTGATGATACAAAACTACAAAATGAAAACAAAAAATACCTAGAATCTGGTTTTAAGCCCCCTCCTTTTTTTGTAGAAATTAATTTGTATCAACAGGATTGTATACGATGAAATAGCTGTTGCTCAGACTCACGGGTCGACAAAGGTAGGTTACATCACCAACAACTCCAAACATGTTACAGTCATGACAGGGCACAACATTTCCTCAGAAAGGGACCAAGAATTTCATATAAGTCACCAGGAAAATGATCATTTCTGTTCCTATTTGGGGGGAAATGTACAGTACAATAGACACTTTTTGGTATGAAAAGCCAGGAAGCTGGGCTGGAAAGAAGGCTCAAAAAGAGCACCATCTGGCTCTTCCAGAGGATCCAAGTGCAATTCCCAGCACCTACATGACAGCTCACAACTGACTATAATTCAGCTCCCAGTGATTTGATGCCCTCACACATACATGCAGGCAAAACATCAAAGCTCATAAAATAAAAATAAACAAATCATTTTTATAAAGAAAAAAAAAAGCCAAGAGCAATTTTCTATCATTGACATGAGGCAGATCCATCTTACTACTGTATTAATTTATAGAACACTACTACATCTTTCTAACTTTGCAGTGGGTTATAAGCATTTTTTTAATTAGAAAATCTATTCTATACTCTGATATATGATTTTAAAAACATGTATTTTACCTTACTACTTATGTTTCCTAGGACTTATATTTGGTAATGAGACAGAATGTGAACCCAGGGTTGGGGTCTGTTCTTAGCCATTAGATCTTGTCTAGCATGGGTCAGACCCTGGGTTCAAGAACAACACTGAAGGGAAATAAATGAGGGACCTCAGATCCATGGGAACAGTGAATACTGGAAAAATAATAGAACAGAGTTTTTTGTTCAGAGTCAATTTTTTGATCAGCAGTTGCCAAGTTACTGGGTCTAATAGATGTCATATGGTAGACACACTAAAATTTCAAGACACCAATTGTTCAGTTAAAAAGCACTGTGGTTTTTTTTTTTTTTAATGGAATGGAGTGTTTGGCTTGAATATCCTGGCCAGATTCCAAGTTAAGAGATTGCAGTCTGCTTTTCTTAAATCCCCCCCTGTAGTTTCTTTTGGATGCTGTAGTCTTATTCAATTCCTCTCTTAAATGATTTTTTTTCAGTATTGTTGTGGTCTGTTAAACAACTGCTGCGTTCCACTCCAGTGGTGGGTAAAGTGATTTCTGTGCTCTATACAGTTTGTAACACACTCGTTGGGGGTGAGAGGTACTTCGTATGTCCAAAATGCAGGTACTCCTTTTAAAAAGGAGCTCCGGACAGTTCTCAATGTAACAGGGACACTTTTAAAGCCAAATATTGGATGTGTAATGAAATCACTTTCCAACCAATGTGAGGACATGGTCAAGGTTGTTGGGTTGTTTTTCCTTGTCTGCTGACATTTTTCCCTGTCTGCTTTACTCTACCTCTTTATCTAGTTTAACAGTGGAAGGGCCCCAAAGGAATGACTCAGTGAATCCGAGGCTCTAGGAATACACACTCATTAAGGAAATGTAATGCATTTAGTGATGCTAAATGACATTCACCATTAGAGTAGACACACAGGGTAGAAATGCAATAAGCACCAGGCCAAGCACATCTCAATAAAAGCAGCATGATGTTATTTTTCTGAATGGGGCACTCCCCAGATATTGAAATTGTCTTCCAAAAGTGATATTTCATTCATTAGCAAAAGACATTTTAAAATGACATAATGTTGTTTGAAGCAAATGCTGCTTCATTTCAAGGCAACTGTGAAAGAGAAAGCCAACAAGAACTATTTCATCTTGAGGTCAGAAGTCAACTGTCCTGAACTAAGAGTAGGTAGTACATAGGTGAAATCTGTACTAAATTAGCAGAAAACAAATCACCATGTCGGCTTTCATTTCAGTCTTTGGATTGGCAAGAAAAATGTGCTTTATCCATCTGGTCTCTTTCTTCAAAAATTTTAGCCATCAAAAGATTAAGGTGAATTTTTGTTAAATTTGATTTAGTGTTTTTAAAGCAATGAGGGCAAATCAAAGATACATTTTTGTCCATTCAAAGAGATCTGTAAACACTCACATGCACCCTGCCACTGACAGTATTTTTCTTTAAATATTTTAGTTTTTTATTTTTTATTTTTGCTATGAAGATGATTAAAGCAGGGAACACAGTTAAAATAGAATTACAGGACCTTGAAATTACCAAAAGCAAAACCTCTCAGTTAGTGCTTCTACTGCTTAGCTTCATTTAAATTCAGAGCGAGAAGGGGAAAAGGGTTTATTTTGATGAAGAAAGCTGAAGTGGAAATCAACAGTCAGATGATGAACTTCCCATCAGGAAAACCAAAAGATAACACTGAGCCTTTCAGGGGAGAGAGTCCTCTAAAATCTGCATCACTTTGACTAAAATATTAGCATCCGAAAAAGCAGACTGTACAAAGTGCTGTTCTCGCTGGCATCATTGCCACTAAGAATAGACCATAAATTGGTAGTATAGAGTGCCTTTCAGGTCCAATTTTTCTAAAAGCACTTCACAAAGCAATTAGTCAGATAATGGTGGTGTGCTGACTGTGTAGCCTTTATATAGTCACTAATAGCACACCATCTTCGCAAAGGTTAGGATGGCCTGGAGGGAGAGCCTTCTAGCATCTCTACTCTCTCCAGGTGCAGGCGCATCTTGCCTTAAATAACATGTTGATACCCTTTTCTTCTTTATAAAATAAGCTAGAGTTAAAATCTGCATTAGCAGGGGGTGGCGCTAAGCATTGTTTTTTTAGCTGAGATAAATTTTTTTCATACAAAATACTCTGATCATTCATGCCCTCCCATATCCTTCCTACTTCCCCGCCCGCATTCTCTCTTTAGAAAACAAACAAGCAGACAAACAAACCAACCAGAATAAGAGAAAAACAAAGGGGAAAAAAAACACTCAAGAAACATACATTGTTAGATCCAGAGTGGATGGAGGTGCTTAAGGAAACTGTGTTTTCCAGACACAACAGGCCGTATGCACACAGGAGCTCAAAGAGGTTCCGGCAGCAAGCACAGGGCTTGCACAGGTTCAAGCCCTGTGGGGTCCCAGTTTCAAAAGAGGAATGGGGACACTCTCCCACCCCTAACCAAGAAGCTACCTCCAAATGATAACTGCTCACAAAAATCAAAAAAACAAAACAAAATTAGTTTATTTTTATGGAGTCTTGCTATATTAATAATACTTTGGTGCAGGCATCACACCTAGCATTAGATGGCTAAAAATGGTGTTTTGGTAGACTTTTTCTTACCCTGCTTTGTTTGGGCTTTTTTGTTGTTGTTGTTGTTTTCCTTGGCTTTTACTTTTCTATTAAGGTCTACTAGGCATTATGTTTTCAATCTCTTCATCTTAAGATTTCTAGCTATCTTCTGAATCAACCACACATGTTAAATTTTCACAATTTCACAATGTTCTAAGGCTACCTCAGTGTTTGCTTTAGACCTTATTTTTTTATTTTGTTAATTGAATTCAACTTCAGCGTGGATAAAGGGTATACCTGTTATCAACTTAGTCTATCAGATGCGATAAGCAGGCGAGCTGTTTATGTCATAATTTCTTATAGCTAATTAAAAGGTTATGCTAGAATTATTCTCCAGTCCCTAACACCTCATTTTCACTGTACAAAAGAGCAGAGAGCAGAGGGTGAACGATACTGGGTTTCTACTTAATGTTTGGGAGTCACAGCACACAGAAACTTGGGGAGATACTGTTATCTGTATCACTTTAAGTGCTCTCTTCTGAAAATATGGCTAAGATCATATTTATTTACTCCCTCCTCATTGTGGTTAGGAAAAAGTATCTTTGAGAATTTCCTAAAGTATTTTTGAAGCCTTTGAGTAAATTGATATACCTTTTACTGAGGTTCATTGATACCAAGTTTACCCCACTTGACCTTAACAAGATTTATTTCATAAAAA
>JADRCC010169988.1:0-11190 GCA_019843855.1 Hylomyscus alleni | reverse complement strand
AAAAAAAAAAAAAAAAAAAACTCAAAGTAAACAAACAAACAAAAATATTGCCAAGTCTAAAGGCAAGACATTTCCCTTTGTGTCATAGTTTTTTTTAAAGATTACCTTGATAAAATATTCTGACCAAAAGAACTTAAGAGAGAAAGAAATTATTTATTAGTTAGTTCACAGGTTGAGGAACAGTACAGCGTAGTAGGAAAATCAAGGAAGCAGGACATTGAAGCAGCTCATCTCATCCATAGTCATGAAATGGAGAACAGAGGATGTTTGTGCTCAACTCACTTTCTTCCTTTTATATAGTCCTGGATCCCAGCCAAGGGGATAACTACCTACAGTGAGTGAGTGAGTCTTCCAGCCTCAGTTATCAATTATCCTAATAAAGAAAATTCCTCAAAGACATATCCATAGACTCACTACTTGAGGTAATTATAAATATCATCATGTTGAAGGGTATTTGAAAAAACACCCTGTTTTCTTCAAATACTCGTCTAGTGTCAGACTTTGCATTAACAACTATTTTTCTTATGTTAGAAAAATACTGTTACTTTTTGAGACCAATAGTAAATAGGAGATAGAAAAATGAAAGAGCCAGTGGAGATGGAGGACACCAGGAGAATCATGTCCTCTAAACTCAACAGAGTAATGCTCATACAGATTCAGTCTAAAGAACCAAGAACATTTATACATAGATCTGCACTGCACTAGGTCCTCTGAACACACACACATATATATATACATACATACACACATACAGACGCACACATGCACACACACACACACAAATACACACATCTGATTTTAGAAGAGCATTTAGAAAAAAACAGGTGTGGAAGTTAACCTCAAATGTACTTCAATATTATGAGATTTATAATCATCTAAAGCAGTGAGTCTATCTATGTCTATGTCTCTATATAATGTATATGTATAGCTTTGAGTTTATTTTTCTGGGATTCCTGAGTGTATAGTGAGTAGGTCTCTGATTTTAATGCCTTTTCTCAGGGCTTTATTCCCTCAGTTTGTTTTGTTGTGTTAGAATTTTGGCTCCTGTCAGGACACACCACACTAGGCCCAAACTTGTAAGAAGTTTCATTGAGAGACAGAGTGGTGGCAGAAATATAAAAGGGGAAGAGAGAGAGCGAGGGAGGAGTGTTCCCCATATATATATGGGTTGTGACTTGGTGGCCCCAGGTAAAGGTGAGAGGTGAGCCCAATGGATTCTGGGAATATGGTGGCTGTTGCCTTGGCAATAAGTCTGTGAGGCCTGCCTATGTGATGTCAAGGATTTCAGAGGCCCTAATGCCAACATGTTTGGCACCTTGCTCAACTTTGATGTGATAGTTTTTGTTTTATCTTATTATATTTTATTTTATAAAATAAGAATAACACCAATTGACATGCTATAATTTTTTTAACAGTTATTGCATTATGATGAGAAAAGTTACATGATTTCAATTTATCTGAATTTGTTAACATTTGAAAACATATTTTAAGTAAATAGAATTGTATCACATTCTTTTTCTCTTTTGTACTCCAACTTCTCCCAGAGACCTCCCTTCAATACCTACAGTATCTTTTTTATCATATTCTTTAAATTTTATAAAACATTATAACAATAAAAATGAGTATTATAAAAGTTATTTGATATAAAACAACAATCAATTTAACAGTATTATGTAGATGCTTGTCTACAGCAATACTGAAAATACATATATTTTTCTCAATGTAAT
This sequence comes from Hylomyscus alleni, assembly GCA_019843855.1. NCBI lineage: Eukaryota > Metazoa > Chordata > Mammalia > Rodentia > Muridae > Hylomyscus > Hylomyscus alleni. Next base: position 9,463 of record JADRCC010169988.1, on the reverse strand, counting down.
TTTTAAATAACTCTAAACATATTAACTGTATAGTTCAAAATAGTACATCACTACTAGTATTTTCTTAATGAACATAAATATATAAAGTCTTTTTGTTTGTTTGTTTTGTATTTAGTAGAGCTTAAAATCATGGCTCTTACTGTGGGACAAGCCCAAAATAAGAACAATTATTAGACATTGGATTTCATTGTAATAAGACTGTACTTCAATGACCCTCAAATCACCAAAGGATATTACCTCCATTGTAGCTAAACTGAGAGTTGACAGTTCTGCAGCACTAAGGAATGAATTGTAGGCACGATTTTTGAAAACAGACATTAGGTATGGGTAAGAATTTGGTTCATTAGCTGTGATAATCTGGAAAAGCCTTCATCTCAGAGAAAGACTAACTTATAAAGTCCTCTTCTTCAAACTTGATACAAGAGTTACAAACGTCAAGCAAAGTATTCAGTCTCACTCTTTGTTGTTCTCTTACAAGCCCCCTCCCAATTTAATTGTCTACGTTTCTTTTAGGTATATAAATACTATTGAAATATGTAAGTTGTTCTGAAAACTACAGTATAGTATAAAAACATGAAATAAACAATACTACTAATAGAGAGACTGAGATAGGAGAAGCAAGATTTCAAGACCCTTATGTTCTACACAGCAAGACACTGTCATGAACAAACAAGCTGAAAATGTATATGGATTGTACAAAATTGGACCTATTTCTCCAATTACCAAATTAGAGAGACAATTGGATGATAATCAACAATTTCTAATTCCTCATATTTTTGGATTTCAATCGATTTAGGATATGTTGGTAATGTTAATTTTCATTTTTGAATTTTTTTTAGATATTTTCTTTATTTACATGTCATATGATTTCTCCTTTCCCAGTTTCACCTCCAAAAAACAAACAAATGAACGAACAAAAACAACAAGAACAAAACCCTGTTGCCTCCCCCTCCCCATGCCTGCCACCCCACCCGGTAATATTAATTTTCATATTAAGATATTAAGAAAAAGTAATTGTTACTTCCTGTTGATTTTGTTGTAAGAGGTGGAATTAGTTTTGCGTGGATTTGTTGAAAGAATACTTTCTTGGTTCTTCTAGGGTGTAGTTTCACTCCTTATGTTGATGTTTTCCATCTATTATCCTTTGTAGAGCTGGATTTGTGGAAAGATATTGTATAAATTTTGTTTTGTCATGGAATATCTTGTTTTCTCTCTCTAAGGTAATTGAGAGTTTTGCTGGGTATAGTAGCCTTGGCTGGCATTTGTGATCTTGTAGGGTCTGTATGACGTCTACTTTCATAGTCTCTGATGAGAAGTATGGTATAATTCTGATAGGCCTGGCTTTATATGTTACTTGACCTTTTACCCTTACTGTTTTTAAAATTCTTTCTTTGTTTAGTGCATTTGATGTTTTGATTATTATGTGACAGGAGGAATTCTTTTTCCAATCTATTTGGAGTTCCGTTGGCTTCTTGTATGTTCATGGGCATCTCTTTCTTTAGGTTAGGGAAGTTTTCTTCTATAATTTTGTTAAAGATATTTACTGGCCCTTTAAGTTGGGAGTCTTCACTCTCTTCTATACCTATTATCCTTAGGTTTGTTCTTCACATTGCATCCTGGATTTCCTGGATGTTCTGGGTTAGGAGCTTTTGCTTTTTGCATTTTCTTTGACTGTTTGTCAATGTTTTCTATAGTGTATTCTGCCCCTGAGATTCTCTCTTCTATCTCTTCTTGTATTCTGTTGATGATGCTTTCATCTATGACTTCTGATTTCATTCCTAGGTTTTCTATCTCCAGATTGTCTCTCTTTATGATTTCTCTATTGTTTCTATTTCCATTTTTAGATTCTAGATGGTTTTGTTCAATTCCTTCACCTGTTTTTTTTTTTTTTTTGTATGTGTGTGTGTGTGTTTTCCTGTAGTTCTTAAAGAAATTTTTGTCCTTCCTCTTGAAGGACTTCTAGCTGTTTACCTGTGTTCTGAATTTCTTTGAGGGAGTTATTTATATCTTTCTTAAAGTTCTGCTTCACATCATGATAAGTGATTTTATATCTGAATCTTGCTTTTCCAGTGTTATGGTGTGTCCAGGACTTGTTATGGTGGGAGTATTGGGTTCTGATAATGCCAAGTAACCTTGGTTTGTGTTGCTTATATTCTTACACTTGCCTCTTGCTATCTGGTTATCTCTAGTGCCTCCTGCCCTTGCTAAATCTGACTGGAGCCTGTCCTTCCTGTGATCCTAGTTGTGTCAGAACTCCTCAGAGTCAAGCTGTCTCTGTGATCCTGTGATTCTGGGATCCTGTGATCCTGGGGTTTTTAGAGTACCTGGGAGTGGAGCTTCCTATGGGTGTCGTGGGACTCCCTGGGGAGCTTGCAACCATGGTCTTCTCAGGGTACCTGCTAGCCCAGAGAGATTGGAAGGAACCTGAGCCACTGGGCTGGCAGAGTTCCTGTGTGCCTGGTCCCACTGGTCCCAGTTACTCCCCGCTAAAAGTTTTTAATAAGACATTTTAAATAGTTTTAAAACAGTATAGAGAATATATCCATAATTATTTTAAAGTTTTATTTTGCATTAGGGCCCAATGTTCAAGACTGCAACAGGAAATTAGTAGTTTCTGCCTCCCTCTACAGTTACTTACTTTTTATATTATATGTCATTGCAGTTAAAATATTTTAAAAATATAAATCATGCTAATATCAGCAACTGAATTGATTTCATGCTATAAAATATAAAATTTTAAATATAAAATTTAATCTCCTAAATTATAATTATTATTATTTGGAGTTCTAATATTGAATATTTAATGGACAAAAATTTTCACATTTTCCTTTTCCCTTCTACATCTAGATATCTATCTACAGAAAATTTATCTTACAACAGACTATTGAGGAATACATGACTACTAGTAGCTTGAGAGTAGATTCCATTTGAAACTGTGTCTTATTCCAACACGTCTAATACATATATATGATAAGATATTCTATTTAAATTTCTGTCAACATTACTAAGATCCATTAAAAAATTATACTTTTATTGTTTAACAAAAACTAGTTAAGAGATTTAGGCAATCTAATTTACATTTGGAAATGTTTGTCATGCTTTAGTTTTAAAGTCTAAAACAGTATGGTGTTTAAATTATGACTTCTATATATTAATAAAAATAATTATGTTTAGGTTCTCATATTGTATATTATATAAACAAACAATAGTGTCATCTAGTTAAACCCCCGAATCATGTAAAAGAACAAAGTATACTAACTTTATACTAAAGATAGTAGGAGGATTAGAGGAAGAACTAGAATTAGAAACAAGCTGAGTGAATACTATTCTCTTTTGATGTATTTAAAAATAACAACTGGGTCATTCTGCAGTTAAATTTGCTTGGCAGAAAAGGCATTAAAAAGAAAATAAATGAACGCTTAGATAATATATGATTCTGAAACAATCAATTATTTGCATTTGTTTAAACTTTATTTTAATCCATATATTGTAATTGTAATCCTCATGGTCTGAAGCCTTATTTGGCAGGCTGCCTTTCATTAGAGCCAATGTTTCAAAAGGGTGACCAGGTCATGTTACCATCAATAGTATGCTCACGCTAGATGAACTGAAGTTGTGTCTTCTGGTACTAAACATGATCTCGCCTTAGTTGCACTAGGGATGCTTTGGTTGGCATGCAAGACAGCACTGTGTAACCTCAGACACTCAGAGGTCACAGTACCATTGTTATATTTTATAAAGCAATATATAATTCATCTATTTTCCCCAACAAGTTATTATAAGTATTAAAGTACTTAGTAAGTTTTCCGAAATGTTTGAATATTTAGACAAGAATAGCATATGCTAGGCTAAAAATAAAGGCTATTAATAAAAGCCTTTATGCAGTATTGCTGTCATCAAATCCATCTGTCCCTGTGAGAACTCAGCATGTTCATAGCTACTGCCAAGAGAACTGCCCTGTGTAGCAAGGACTTTAAATGACCTATCCACTCATGACTACAGCCTTTTCTTTCTATTCACCAGTTAAATGACTGTGAGCTACGATACTTCTCTTCCAATCTAGTGACATGCCTTCCAGTCCAATTCAACTCCAATAGGCTTTTTTTTTTCAGCGTTGGGAATATTTATTCAGCTAGTTTCAGCTGCCTTTTGTAAAATATCATTCAAATTCATTTTTAGTCTAAGTTGTTTATGGAACAAGTATGAACAGATTAATTTTCAACAATTATATAATTACATATTCATTTTGGCAATATGGAAAATAGACTCAGAGAAAGAATGATATAGAGACCATTAAGTTTGTGCTTCTGAGCATGAACGAAACCTCTGTATATTGATTCATAGGTCTTCATAGATGGAATATTCATGGTAATTTACTACTCCTTTTTATCCAAACTGGCCCATTCTGTTATTGGCTTTAGTAATTATAAGTTGCGACACAATGAATCAAAATATTCTTTCTTACTGTACCTATTTTATCAATCAGCCTTAATTCTCAGACAAAAAAAAGCTAAAGATTTTCTATTTAATTTAATTCAATATACTTATTAAAAGCTACCTATATTGTAGAAATATCTATATTACAAAGACCCTTTAAATAGTATTACATGAGAGACAAATTTAAACCTCAAGTCATTACAATATGATGACTTATGCCCTATACAGAGGTAGACATTTGGTATAGGAAGGAAAACAAGTGGTACCTAAGTGAACCCGAGAGGGCTTAGGGAGAATGGAAAATAAGCTGCATGTCTACAATGAGTCATTGCAGACAAAAGACTAGGAAGAGATTCTAACAAATAAAAGAGGTTACAAAGACATCAGCGTTATTACATTCAAAAGCTTTGAAACTTTCTTTTACATTCTAAAATAAGTTTTCTAAAGATCATGAACCATATATATATTTTTCCTTACCTTATAATGCTTGACCATAGAATGAATGTACTACTAATAAATTATCATTTTTATCTAGAATTTGAAACAAGGAACTAAATGTTATTTGAAATTCTGTTGGTCATATTCTCACTATATAGCACATGATGGCTTTGAATTCATGATCTTCCAATATTACTGTGTTAAGTTCGGATGGCAGGAGTGATGAGAATAGCCAGCCCCACTATGCAAAGAATATTTTTTCTGTATTTTATTTACACTGATATTTTGATATTTCAATTTATGGACAAATACAAATCACAGAACAAATGACTAAGGAGAAGAAATGTAAGGAGACTAATGGAAGAAAATTTAAGTAAAGTAATAAAAGGAAAAATGATCAGGACACATCTCTATGTGCTCAAGGTGCATTCATTTTCCAACAGAAAAGAAGGAGCTCAAAGTTTTTATTGAGATTAATTTTGTTATAGAAAAAAATACATTTCAGCGAATCACTTTCCCAAAATAAGAGATACTTTTCAAACACATATAAATTTAAATGGTACATATTCTAAAAAATTTTATGAATACAACAACAATTAGAAAATAATTTGTGAATTTTGCACAAATATAATGTGGTACAGGTCTCATGCAGAAGCATCAAAGTGATTAACACTCTGTAAAATTAAATACACAAACATACATGTATATATTGTTTAACATTTTATTGTGTACACAGAACTGTTAATAGTATGCATATATATATGTATATATGTATATATATATTTGTGTAACTTATACTGTAAAATGAAGATCAAGAAGCTTATAAAAATGAGTGAGATTTACGCCTAGTTAATATGGAAAGACTTTCTGAAATTATGTCATATTTATAATTAGATGAATACATACTAACACGTTCTTGGGGTTTCTCTTCATGCATATTAAATATATCATATGTCCATACAACCAATTGCAAATTTTGGCCAATTCTAGATGTCCTTGATAATGATTTCTCATAACTATCACTTTGCTAAGAATCTGGCATACATGATTAATGATTTTATAACTATGCTTTAAATAGTCAAAAGTAGAACCTTTTATGATATTGGAATGTTCATATATTAATGTGCTTTTCATTATTTACTAATAATGCATTGATGAAATACAGGAATGAGGCAAGAGAAAAGGAAGCAACTTTTTCCCAGGAAGTAGGATTAAGAGTGTAAGTTCTGTGGCTGGAGGAACTTCAGAGAACAACGGTCAATATTTAATGAAGCTTTTTCCTGAGCTGCTTCTTGCTCAGTCTGAGTTCCCAGTGAGTGGTCATGAACTTTAAAAAATATTAAAGGGATATTTCATATGACTTCATTCATCTGAAATCTAGAAGAGATCAATGGCTTCCCAAGGTCAATTAGTGAAAGAAAGAATAAGATCCAAGGAACCAACAACCTAAACAGATACTTTCATTCCTACACTGCCAGATTGTGAAAACCTCAGAAGCCTAGATGACACATCGGTTCTCCCATAATTATCAGTGATGGTCACTGAAGGGAAAGACTTCCCCCAAAAGATGCCCATGTGCATTAAGAGAGAATTATTCTCTTTTGTCTCCAGTATCTTTTCATTAATAACCCAGTTGTTATTTGCTGTAGCTGATCATTCCAGCACGATTTATTTTGTTGTTTGGTTATGTGGTTTTGATGGTCTCCTTTGTTTTAAATACACAGCAAAATTCCTCAATTCTTGCAGCTATGCTACTGCAGAAGCCAAAGATGGACAGAGATAAAGAAGACAAGGATAGAGACGATAGAAGGATGGAGGAAGTAAAGTGATATAAGTAATTTGTAACTGACATGATTGAACAGGTCTATTCTACAGTGTCTAAGAACAGACAAAAACAGAAAATAAATTTGGATGTGCAAACATTTTATAGGACAGAGAGACATTCTGTGGCATCGAAATTTAACTGAAATTACAAGTAAGGGGTTTTTCAAAACACAGTGCTCTGGCCGTGTTTCTCTTTAGCCTACTTCCTCAAATTTTCCTCTCCTATTACTTAAATTCCAAAATACTTTACTCTTATTTGGTTATGATGGGCGGTTATTCTTGCAACTGTTCCCTCTAAACAGTGTATTTTACTTTTCCTTCTGTTTTCCCACATCTAGCCCATATTTTCCCTCAAACCCCACACATCTCCTTTCTTCACCTTATTTTTGCCAGCTAGGTTAATCTCCCCTTTCCTTTTATTAAATCATATAAGTGAAACCTTTATTAAAGGTTTCAACAAGGATTGTTTGCATTCTCTGAGCCAAGACTTTCTATTTAGTATTTATTGATTTTTAACCATCTAAGATTTCTTATCCATCTGACTTGAATTTAGTAAGTGTAGGATGTAGTGGGTTCTTAGTAAACTAGAATTAACACAGCATCTTGAACTTCAGTGAGCTTTTAAATCATCATGAATGTCTATTAGAGTACCAAACTAGAAAACAGGGTAGGGAGATTAGAAGCTTTAGATTTAAATAACATTCAAACTTACAGAGAAAAGAGGATCTACAAAACGGGACTGCAAAGAACACTGTTGTGCACTCATTTAATCATACAAATTGAAATATAGAGACACATGGATCTTTACAAATTTGAAACTAGCCTGGTCTATGTAGCAAGGTCCAGGCTAGTCTGGACTACACAGTGATTCCATAACTCAAAAACCAAACAAACAATAAGAATAAGAACAACAGAAGAGCCATATCTAGCAGAGGAAATACCATAATCAAAGTGGTTTTCCAGGGTGAGGATCATCCATTGCACCCTGTGTCTCAATGTGTCAGGTCCCTGCAATTTCTCAGATATAGGGAACTCATAATGAGGAGCCTATGGACACAAATGAGGATACATGGCAGAGAGTAATTGGTTGTGATGTAGGAAGGATAAGAGAGCTAAAAACTAGAAGGGAAAAAATAACATGACCTGAGGCAGTCCTCCAGAACTTGTTCCCAGACCCCTTGCATCTATGTCTTCATGTTAAAAATATATTATTCATGTCACTTAGATGTTTTTGTTTTGATATGAGTGCCTTAGCAAGCAAATTCAGTAAGTTATTGTTACCTTCCCCCTTCACTTCAGCCATCGGACTTCTAGCAGCCTCTGCTTGGAGGCTAACACCTGGGAGCTAAGACAGATGCTCTCTGTTGACTGTCGGTTCATCTTTGAAGAAGCTGCCCAAGTATACCCACCACCTGAGTACGCCAGCCGCCTGAAGATCTTCTGAACCTAGAGACTTGGGCACCTTAACCTTCTTTGCAGTGTAATCTAGAGACTTGGTTTCGGTTTCTCCTGTGACTATAAAAATCCTAGCTTATTCTAAGTAAAGTGGAGCCTTGATTGGGACGCAACTTGGCTTCGTGTTTTCTCTTTGCATTTCAAACCCTCTATTTCAGGTCCTTTATTCTCTCCTGGCTGAGAGAACCCAGTTTGTGACACTGTGGGCAGTTTCAAGTTATTAACTTGATATCAAAATGATCAGACTTTGTACCTTGTCAGTTCCATTAATGACTTTTCTATATATAAACCATTCAGACATGATGTCTTATTGTGCATATTCAACATTATATAAATACATCATGTTTTTTTTCTGTTCTTATGTCTTCAATATCTTACAGTATTTAATTTACTAGGATTGTTTCTTGTTTAAATACATGACTGAATGACCTTGGCAGAGCAATGCTTACAACAGACTTTTCAGAAGACATTTAAGGAGTAACACAATTGAAGAAATCAAGTCGGATTCAGACATGTGGAGTCCTAAGGGATACTATTTTGGTGACAAGTAAAACACCAATAATTTCTTCTCCTGTTTCTTTTCTCAGAACACAGTTTTATCTTTTAAATTGTATCAGTTATTAACTTTGGTAAAAGATGAATATCTCAAAACAGTAATGCTTCAGTATACATTAGGTTTCTTCTCTGTTTAGTTAATATCTGAGTTAGATTGAAGCAGGTGAGATAATGGGAATATAATTGGATAATGTATAAACTATTAACACCTAACTTTCATGTTTCCTCAAAGTACTATAATAATATCAAAAATCTTTTTATACTATAAGAGCTGTAGTGATGAAAAATGGCTTCAGATAAAGTAATTACTTTTGGTAGAATCATAAGATGACAATTATCATACTATGAAACACATTTGAATTTCTTAATTTATGAATAATCATTATTATTTACCTTAAGACTATTTTTAAACTTAATAGTTATATTTTGCATAAAAGAAAAATTACCTAACACTCATGCCAAATCATCTCTTATTGATTATTGTATTATTTATACAAATCACTTTCCAAATTAGAAGCTACATTTACTTCTAGTCAATTTATACATGATGTAGTATGGAAATAAATGAGTCATTGTACTTTAATAAATTTGATAAATCTCATTAATGCCTTTTCATCTCAGTATGAAGATATCACTATCAGTGTTAATAATAATCAAACTTCATTTATAATATGGAGACCATAATATTATTATTGGACTTCTACAACAAAATATCACAAACTGGTAAGACCGAAAAGCAAAGTTATTTTTTTTT
>JADRCC010169987.1:0-10792 GCA_019843855.1 Hylomyscus alleni | reverse complement strand
CTCTCCAGGTTATAAATAACCCTCCTTCATTTTCTTCTATAACTTTTATGGTTCTATTTTATTCATTTAGCACTCAAGCCCCCCTGGAATTTATTTTGATGTATGGCATTGTTTAGTCATCTAATTTGATTATCTTCCATATGGACAGCTGGTTGTCCCAATGTCATTCTTAAACAGTTTATCTTTTCTTGGTTGGGAAAATATTTCCCAAGAAAATCTTTAAGAATTAAAAATGTCTTATATCAACACATTATGCTTTATCAACTTGAGAATTATAAACACAAAATGGCTCATTAAACATACAGAAAAATTCAGTTTATATGATGGGAAAAATAGGGACAGAAAGTAAGGGATTATTTTTCCCTTTTTCATAACAAATGCACTCAGTGAATCTAATAGGAACATTCTGATTTTAATGTGGTTACTGGCTCTGCTCTTAGCAATAAATGGGAATGAACTCTCTCCCTATAGTGTCTCTGCTTCCTTGTTTCTGAAAGGGAGTGGTAGCAGTCTCTTGCTTAGAAACCTGCTGTAAAGATTTGGCTCCTGTACTCACTTCCATGCAGAAGGTTTAATTCCTGTGTTTTGCTAAAGAACCAAAGTGTCCCCAAGACTGGTCTATTCTTAAGCCCCAAGTCGTCACGTGCTGCATCCACTTCTACTACTCAAGAACATTTGCTTTCACAGGACATTGTGCCATGTTCTCAGTGGACCTTGGGTTTTCAGGACAGATTTCTAAAAATAAATGTAAAGATTATTGGAAAAAATAATAAAGAGAACCCATTTGCTTTTCTTTACTTTTATGGACTTTTCTCCATTCTGCTCTGTCATCTTCTTTGAAAACTAATATGATCTCACTCCCTGCATTAGAGAAAGTAGATGTTATCTTCTGTAACCTTCTTGCTCCCAAATTCCCTGGTGGCCATATCTCTTCTTCCTTCTACGGGCCCTTATATCCAAATGGATGCCTGAACATTCTACCTTCACTTTGACCTTTCTTGATCAATATTCCCATCCTTCTCTATCTCCTTAGCCTTTCACCTTTTCTATTGGATTCCCTTTAATCACATAAGAAGTACACACTATTCAAATAATCAGCACAGCAAAGATCTCCTTTGGTAGCACAAGTCAATGGCTTTTATTCTTCCCTTCATAGCCAAATTAGAAGGGCATGCTACTGTATTCATATTCTGTCTCCATAGATATCCCAGCCTACTGTCAAGGGGCTATTTCCCCCATCTCTAAATTTATTTCAGCATGATCAAGAAGCTCCTCCCACTTATTGCCACACCCACTCTTTGGTGCTTATTTGCTTGATTTCTTAGTTGACTGACTATTTCTTCCTTCTCAAAATTTATGCTTATCTTGTATTTCATGATAGCATACTTCTCTGGGGTATTTTTGTTTGTTTATTTTAAACAGCTCCATACTACAGAGAATGTAGTATGGAGAATCTAGAGCCTCATGTGCACTAGGCAAGCACGTGGCCACATCTCTAGGTATTTTCTGCCGTCACTTTTCATTCTTTTTTTCTAGCTCTATTTACTGATTCTTTTGTGCCCTTCTCACATTATTTTTTAATTTAGTAAATTTATATTTATGGTTTTATTCAGTAATCGAAAAGATGTTCCTTGATCTAGAAACATCATCTTCATCAGACACTTCTCAGAGCATAGAGACAAGGAAATGGAATCTTCCCTGTTACTCGACTGAGGTGGTAAAGTATGTGGGAGGATGCCACTCTAACCTGATGGGACTTCAAAGTCAACCCAGGTCCACAGTGTTAGACTGTTTTATTTGCATGACGCACACTGCTCCTTATACTGAATGATTACTCTCAAAGTAGAACTGCAGAGAAGGTTCTCACTTAAAATAAGTAACTTTCAAAAGGTGAAGCTAAGAACTTCAAGGAAGTCAGGTTCCTGAAATAAAAGGAAACCCAGATAACTTCATCCTCATCTTCATCCCCTACTCCACCATCTGTGAAAATGACCAGGTACCAAGGTTGTTCTTTCCTGCTTTGCCTCATGCCAAGTATTCTGTATTTTTATTCCTGAATATCTCCTGAGGTCATTTGCTTATCTTCAACTTCATAGCCACCACTCCAGCTGTATCGTCACATCTCAGCTATATTTCACAGTTACCTTCCGGTTGGTTTCCTGACAGCCTCTTTCCTCTGTCCTGTGCAGTCTGATTCTGTAGTCGGGGTGATTAATTTGATCCTTCTATTTCTTTTTGTCCATCAATGATTCCTCATTACCCTTATGATAAACCTCAGAGTTTTATGAATCCTATGGCTCATGATATTTGCCATATCACCATTATCTCCTAACATTTCCACTTCTATCATCTCAAATACATGTGCACACACACATACACACACACACACAAACACACACACACAGAAAGAGAGAGAGAGAGACAGAGAGACAGGCAGAGACAGAGAATATACACTGAACATGTTTTAATTCCCAAAATATCTGTTTTGACCTGTACTTTGTTCTCTGTCCATGGAATACTCTCTACTCAGGATTAGGTTCACCATGGTTCCAACTGCCTTCTTCTCAAGTCATATTTCAGAATTCCAAGAACAGCTCATTCTCAAATCTTCCCTGGGTTATTATTCATAAGCTCCTGTGCCAACCTAGATCTTCCTTTACTGGGAATAATCCCTCTGTAATAAGCTATGATTGTTGTTTTTATTTCCATAACCGAAAGTTCATGAGCACCCTACTTTCCAAATAGGGTAATGGATAATGATTCCTAATTTATCCTTACATTGTCCTCCCAAACTCCTAGGAAATTTCCAATTTGTCTAGTCAACTTGTCTGTATTCCAACATAGCTCAAGAAACATGAGCCCCAGCTTCAAAGAGAGATCATTTGCCTCGTAGGAATATGGAGAGTTTGGTAGAGGGAATCACACAACACTCCCTTCTGGCCTTCACAGATGCACACTGACTGATATATATGCATATACACTCACATACATGTATATCCATACCTACAAAATAAACAAACAATTAATTAATAGTCTCTTTTAAAAGAGATTGTTTTCAACACTTATCAAAATTAATTCTATTTAAGATTAAAACAGATGCCATTAATAAAATACATTATATTTAAGAATATTTATAGGCACTTGGAAATGCATTACCTCCTACCATTTCACTGATGAATATTTCTTATCCAACTCCAACTATGACAATTGCTCAGTCTATCACTATCACTCAGTCGAATGTTCATGAACTCAGGACTCCTGGGCAAGAAGTATGTAAATCAAAAAGAAAAGAAAAGAAACAGCAAAAAACAAAGAAACAAAACAAACAAACAAAAAACTCTTAAGGCCTTAAATTAAACCCTTTGCTTTCTCAACCACAATACTGGGCATCCTATTTTTGTATATTACCCAGTAGTTTTCTTTGACATATTAACAAGTAACATCATATTTTCTCAATGCCATTCAACTTGGTTGAGACCAATGTCTGAATAAACAGCATCTAGATGGCTGTCCCTTTCTACACCCATCATGGATTATTAAAAATTCACCATGGTAACTTTCGATGTATTCTCCTACCACAGAGCAGACTGAAGAGTTCCTCTATAAAGAGTGAAGTAATTACTGATTTCTCTTTCCATTATCTCTTCAAAGTCTCCATAAATTTATAATTTCTCTGTTTAACTTGTCTGCATAAAACATTGAAAGAAGAAACAGTATGCAGAAAACATGGAATTATAGCAAATAGCCCTGAGTATGATCCTGACACATTACTTAACCTTTCTGAATTCCAGTTATCTTATCTTAGAATGAAATGGAAGCAATAGTGCTAACTTCATTAGATGTGTAGGAGAGTAGAATGAGGTCATACATGTAAGCATCTAGCACTTAATAGATATTGGTCCCACCTTATACACAAGGTTTAGTAAGGTCAACCTTCATGTGAAATACTCAAGCACAAATGAAAATTAACAAGAGATGTTTTCTAATTATAAAGCTTCAAAGCCTTTAGACTGTAACCAAAATAATCCCCTTTTATAGTCATTTGGTAATGGAGAAAAAAAAAATTGAGCCAGGGGTCTGAGTACCCATATCTTTAAATGGGGGAAAGGGGCTTTGATGTGCTCAGAATTGTAAGGGGACATAAGCCAACAGCTGGATTCCAGAAGAGGAACTGGCCACCATCCCATGCTGCTTTACAGGGTCTTAACGAGTTTATAGCGCTCCACTAGCGGGTAAACCACACATTTTAGTTCACTTCAACTTTGTTTTTTTTATTTTAGTACTGAAAATTCTATGTTCCAAAAAAACCCTAATTCCCAAAAAAAAAACCAGGAAAACGGGTCACTCTACACAAGACAGTGGAATATTTTATTAGTGAATATCAAGGGCAATTTTTAAAACTGCATTGTAGTACTGAAGATTGAATGCAAGGCAAGGCTTTGTCCATAGTAGGCAGTTGCTGTATGACTGAGTTATATTCCCAAATAACTTTTTTATTTACTTTTTCTGGACACAGACTAACTTTAATTTTTTCAAATGTTTATTTTAATGATGGTTCTTAAATGCTTTAACCTCCCTTGTAGCCCACCACCCACCATAGGTAGTGGAAAAGAAAGGATACGGGGGTGGGGGGAGAGTGGGCTTGTTTACAAAGGTTCTTTAGAGCAACTCCCATCTGTGTTCTCTGGAAATCAGCAGTTCAGTTCACAGGTTAGCAGCATCAATTTGATCCACTCAAAAACACTTCACTGATACAGCAGTAGTCTAGTTCCATAGAGTCAGGATAGCAAACACAAATCAGCAGCAGTGGCACTACCTAGCAGAGACAGTCAGGCCCCAGCCTCAGCTCAAGTCAGCAGGAGGGACCAGAAGGGACACCAGTTCTCCACTGTCCTCCTCTCAAAGACATGAGACCCACAAACAGTACACAGCTAGCTCTATATGCAAGCCTAGCTCAGCTGCCTGTCATTGTCAGTAGAGTCCTATTTATACCCTCCAAATATCACGTGTCCTCCTCAGCACGTGTCATGCCTCAGCACTTGCATCTATCTCAGCTGATATCACTCTTGCCAGTCAGCCTGAGTCTACAGAAGCACGATGAACTACAACACACCACCAGAAGTTTTTTGGTGCAGTTCTCACTGTGGAATCCTGACAAATGCAACTCAACTATGCAATGTAAGATGGACATACATGTCATTAGCAAAGAATCCTTCATCACATGTCCTTTCCTGTGCTTGCTTTAGCAGAACATCCTTTCACTTGTATCTGCTTCAGCTAAACATTCGTTTATGAGTCAGCCTTAGCCTTTCACACCTGTGTCCACTTTAACAAAAACTTTCCTTCACAGGTTTGCCCTAGCAAAACATCATCCAACCGACTTTCCAAAAGAACCCTTAAGTTTCCACTTCAACAGACTCTTACTAAGTTGCCTACACTGGCCTTGAACCTCTACTGAGTATAAAGGATCAGAGGCCTGCACCACCAGCAGACGATTTCTATTTGATTAGAAAGAAGCCTAGAGAGAAGACTCAACCATTAAGAGCACATGCTACTCTTCCGGAAGACCTGAGCTTGGTTACTCAAGCTTCCACATCAGACTACTGACAACCACCTCTAACTCCAGCTCCAGGGAATTCAGTACTTTTATAACCCCACCAAAACACAGAGACACATTAGAGGAGGGAGAGAGGGAGGGATGAAGGAAGGGAGGGAGGAAGATGCACACTTAAACACAAAGATAAAATAAACCTTTACCAAAAAGAAAATAGTGTTGTATGCCAAATGTGGTGGTATAAGCCTGTGGTAATATAAGCACTTAGGAGGATCAAGGTAGGCCTCAATTATATGGTGAATTTGAGGCCTACATGGTCTGCATGAGACACTGCTTCAAAAGAATAAATAAATAAAAAACACAAATGAAGCAATGGTATGAACATAAAAAAAAAGAGGGGAGCCTTCCCCATCACTGTGGAAATGTAAATTCGTACAGCCACTATGCAGAGCAATATGAGGGTTCCAGTAAATATTAAAAATGGAAATGCCATATGATCTTGAGAGCCCTCTCCTGACTATATTTCCAAGTGATATGAAAATCATATAGTGAAAGATATCTGCATTATATGTCCATTGAAGCATTATTCACAATAGGCAAAACATAGTCAAATAATGTTATCAACAGATGAAGAAAGATTTTAAAGATATATATACATAATAGAATACTATTTAGCTTTTTAAAGGAAGCAAATCCTGTTATTTACAATGTAGATGAAACTAAAGAGCACCAAAGCCACACACAAAAAGACAGAAGTTGTGTGGTCACACCTTTACAAGCAAGCTAAGAAAGTTGAATTTGTAGAAGCAGAGAGTAGAAGGGAGGTTACCAGAGACTAGATAGATGTAGTGTTGGGGCTCCAGAGGGAGGTGGACATGAGACACAAAATTTCAGTTAAACTAGAAGGAGTGAATGAAAAAGTTCTATTATATAACATGTTGACTACAGCTCATAACAAGGTGCTGCAATTTTGAAAATCACCCTGAAAACTGGATTTAAGCAATCTTATAAGTGACCTGTACTGTCTGTAATATAAGCCACAAAAAAAAAAAAAAATAGGATCGCTAAGATGTGTTTTATTTAGAAACACATTTCTCTTCCATCTCATCTTTAACCACTAGACTATACTGGGAAAGGAAATGTAAGAAGTCAATAAATTAAAAGTTTAGTCTTACCTCTCTAGTCAGGTAGTCAATCTTATCTCTGAGATGTATGGTGTTGCTTCTTTTTTCCTTGTTATCTACCCTCTCTGTGTAGGAAGGGGAGGGCTCAAAACACCAAGGCCATGGAGTCTTGCATTCCTCCTGAGCCTGACCTTTGGATGACATCCAGCTTGAACGTTAACAGAATAAAAAAAAAGTGTGTAGACTCCTACCTACAACATAAAGTACAAATGTGTTCTTACCATCTAGACTATGAAGTGCCCCTATCCATCTCACCATAATGAATGAGTGTGTAATCTCATGTGGTTGGTCGATAACCACATGAGATTACACATTCATTCATTAATTTGTTTCACCAAGTCCACAAGGTATACATATATCAAGATATCACAGTAAGAGATGGAGATGTAGATCAGTGGTAAAGCATATATCCTATTTATCCTGAACACTTCCACTTCCTAAAGAATAAAAAGAAAAGCATGATATATATACAAAATATAACACAATTGTTATATTTGTCAATCAAAAATTTACTAATTGTAATTTGTAAAGAGAAAATACACCCAATAGTTACAACTGTGTTTTAAGAATTTTCTGGTTGTCCCATCATGTGCATAGGAGAGATAAGTTTTTAATGAAGGTCTTATAATGAGATAGTTCATATTCACAGCTACACAGTGAATCACCCGAGGAGATTCCTGTTTCATTGTTATGGGGTAGCACCTAGGCACAGACTTTAAAAGTATCTCTAGGTGATGTTAATACATAGCCAGGATTAACAACCTCTGCCTCTACCTAAGTCTCTCTCAAAAGAATTTTCTTTGTTCACCCTTGAGAAACTTTAAAATGACTTCCAAATATTAAATTGGGGAGGGGATAAGAATATAAAACAACCTCTTTTCACATGTGTTAGCAAAATTAAAATATGCTTAGTAATGGAAAATGCTAACATTCACAGTAAAACTGTCCAACAGTTGAGTTAAGAAGGAATATGCCAAAAGGAAAAAAAATGAGCTTTTGAGAGCTTTCCCTGGAACAAAGATCTCAAGAGTTACACATCTGAATTATGGTCCCTTAAAGTTGTTACTACATGAATATAAGCCATAAACCTACTTTAATGATGTTGCCACTGTAGAAAAATAAATTTATTAGAGAGAAATGCCTTGGAGGCTGAGGTAGCTTCATTAAAATGTGTTGAATGGAAGAAATCTTTTATTTTTAGTTACCAGTTTAATCTCTGGAATCGATAAACTATCACACAAAACCAAATGGAATGAAGTTGGTAGTTCACAAAGTTTGGGGGCTCATGGGCTGCGGTTAAGTCCAGTGTCTCCAAGAGGTTCTGCTTAATCTCCTTAGTTCTGCAGAATGTACACCCCCCATCCCGCACACCCCCTGCCTGCTGGTGTGATCCAGAAGCACAGTAACTGAACAGGAATGAAGTCTTAGAACACCTTACCACTTGCTTTTGTAGACCGTGTGTTTGTTGAAAGACCCCCGTAGGGAGACTCCTGCTAAAGTCCAGGGAGAACGTGCACCCAAGGAAACAAGAGAGACCATCTTGATGCAAACACATGAGGCAGTTTAATTTCGGAGCTCCGGGCTGACACATATCTCCCACAGGAGACAGAGGTGTTGACCATGAGGCTCAGGAGTTAGGGGTTTATATAGGAAATAGATCTTGGGGAACAAAGGAATTGGTGTGGCTTGGCTAATTCAAACATCAACTATAGTACGTGCAGATCAGACCACAGGGGAATTCCTAAGGGTGGTGCTATTCTGAGTGGCCTGCTAGTTATGTCTACCAGCTTGTTTTTTTGTTCAGGCCTTGTCCAGATATGTCCTTGGCCTGACTCACTATGGCTCTTTCAAGCTTGTAATTTAGCTAGCACAGGCCTCAATTTTGATTTTTCCCTTTCAGTGTGTGTGTGTGTGTGTGTGTGTGAGAGAGAGAGAGAGAGAGAGAGGTTTCTGGTAGTGTCATGTGATGCACTTACATGGTGCTTTGCTGAGATAAGACCCATGGGAGGACACATGCTGTTTGGAGAGAGCATAAATAGGACTCAACAGATAGTGTTGGGTGCTTGCATAGAGTTTTGCAATACTTTGTTGGTCTTACATCTTCGTTGATCTTTGCTTCCTTGAGAAAGGAATGGTAGAGAATTTCTCCTGGCATCCTGGCTGATTCTGGTTGTTCCTGCTGATTCCTGCTGAGGCCTGCCTGATTCTGCTGGATGGAGCTGCGGCTGCTGATTCCTGTTTGGTATCCTGACACTACTGAAAGGGACTGCTGGTATTCTGACAATGGAGATTGGAATTGCCCCCAAGAACTACTTCTAAACAGGTCCATACATCCCCTTGTCTTATTTACCATCTTTCTTCCCTGCCTTTGGATGGTGGGCTAGAAGAGGAGTGGAAGTGTTTGAGAATCCTTATTAAAAGTGGATTTTAAAACATCTAAGCCTACAGAGAAGTTGGTGGTAAGGATGAATGTGAATGCAATTGCCAACAGAAGGGGACTTTAATTTCTCTAGAGCTACCACCTATAGTGAAAGCTTGAAATCAAAGTCAGGTCCTCTGGAAAAGCAGTAGGCTCTCCTAACTACTCAGCTACCTCTTCAGCACTTCTGTCAGCTCCTTTTAAAACAACACCTGAAAGGGTATAGAGACTGCATGGGTGCGTGGCCTGCTCTGTGAGACAGTGTACCTAAAAGACTTGTTCTCTAACAGGGTACTCTTTCCCAGAAAGTAGATATGGGGGTGGGTGGATGTGGTTACCATTGGAAAGTGTGTTAGGTCTCAGCAGCCTCCATCCATCAGGAAGAGCCTAAAGACTACTGCTCACTACAAAGAAGCCTTCTGTCCTCCTGTGTAGACCACCGCAGACATCCACTAGCCAGGATTTGCTGCTACCCTACTCTGAGTGGAAATAATCCCTCTAACTGTTCTTGAGACTTGTATTTCTACAGCAGACAAACCTCCTTTCCAACTGACATATTCATTCTTTAGCTATACTAGTAAAAATCAATCCTTTTTATAGAATCCCTCACATTTTGAAACTAGCATTTCTTTTAAAGATGAATTTGTGCCTTTCACTCTGATTCACTGTGGATGGATCTTAATGTTTAGCTCCTATTTTTCTGTGTTCTGAATGGATAAAGTTCTAGAAGTGTACTTAGCTCTCTAGGTCCTTATGATACTTTGTGGTAGCCATAGTCTCCCACGTTAAAAACAACAAATATGAAACTAACGAACAAAAACCCAGAAGAAAAATCATTCATTTATTTTTTATCCACTCAACAAATCTTGGCTCTTCCCAGTTCTTTTCTTAATGCAGGACATTCAGTAGTAAACAAAGCAGATGAAGAGCCCAATTTCATGAAGCTAACATTCTAGTTGGGAGACAGAAATTAGATGAGGGAACAAATAGCTATATAAAAATAAGCTCATACAGCAATAAGGAGAAAAAGAAGTAACATTAAAAATATCTATTAAAATGTTTATTTGCAAAGTAAGTGAAAATTTTCACCTTAGGGAGTTATTAAAGTGTGTCTGACCTGGCTTCTAAATGACTAGAAATATTATTACCACAGTAGAGAAATGAAAGGGAGAGTTCCACTCAAAAGAATATAAAGAAATATGATTTGTAAGACTGTGAGCAACAGGCCTGGGTGGTTCTGCAGTCCCTGAAATCTGTGCCTGTGAGTTTCCTCCCCGCCAGTGCTGTTTGTATTTTTGACACTCTCCTCAGGATCTATGGCCTTAAATGATGCATGGAGAAGTGGAGAAATTGAAGCATTTTTTTTTCTGCCATACCTGAATTTAATGGCTAATAGCAATGCCCTAGATTCTTACTCCCTGGGTCTTACAAAAGTAATGTCTCACTATGAGGGGTGGACAAGAAAGCATAAGAAAAGGAGTGTCTGGGTGTTTGAAAATATGGCCATGGTCAACCTAAAAAAAAAATCAGGAAGTAGCAACCAGAAGTACTTTTGATCATTAAAACACATAGTGAGTATCATGATGCATCCATCATATGATTGAGGCAGCTTGCATTTTTTTTTTTTTTTTTTTT